>VMOF01000220.1:36746285-36769044 GCA_011764245.1 Trialeurodes vaporariorum | reverse complement strand
TTTATCACCCCCCCCCCCATTTCAGAGCCAAAGATAGGCGATGGATCAGAAGTTTAAATAATGGGTTTAATCCACATAGGTGTGAAAGGGGGGGCACAGTGTGAATATTTCTAGAGAGGCGTCGAATTTGAAAACAAATTGTTGAGACAAGGGTCTTATATTATCTGAATGAGGAAATTTTCTAGAGTTTTATCATAATGTATATGCGCCTTCAAGGGGCCGAAAGGGCATGTACGCATTGTACGGGTGTCAAACTTATTTCAAAAAGTGGCCCTTATTACTCATTTCATTCTCAAAGGGAGCTTAAAATTTTGAACATGATGGCGAATCAGCGGTTGATTTCGTTTTATTTCTTCTTTTATTTACATACTTACTGCCCCTCAAAAAAAGGGGCGAACCTGGCACGCTGCACTATCTCGTTCGAGAAGACGAAAAAAAATTGAAAAGTTCAAATCGTCGTAAGTTTAGAACAAAAAGTGCCAACACATTTTAAAAACAGCATCAGATTTGGCACAGGCTCTAAATTTTGATGAGTTAGCTTATATTTTCTTTCAGTTATTTTTCAGATTGTGACAAAAGTTTTTCCAAGCCCTCACGATTTTTTTTTTTTTTTTTGCAGCACATCTCAAAAAGTTACCCTAACCTCTCGCATCTCTGTGGTCAAAACTAGCGTAGAAAGACTGAAACTGGAACGTGCATCAGAGTCCCCAGAGTCTGTACTTTTAATTTGCAAATCCAAATTTTGTCCATACATTTGTTTAGTGTCAAAAAATGCACTTTTCCGCGATCATGTAAGACCGTTTCTAATGTCTAAACACACAGCTCACATATTCATCCTCGAAAATTCGGAAAAGTTATAAAAGTTTAAACCGTCGTAATTTTTGAGCAAAGTGCTACAAAAATTCCAAAAAAGCTTTAGATTTGTAATTTAGACTGGTTCTCTCTAGTTTTTAATGGATTAGCATAAATTTTCTTTAAAGTTTAAATTTAAGAAAGTCGATACCAAAAACATCTTTTAAAAAACTCTATTTTTAGGGGGAGAAATGCATCTGCCCTCGAAAATTTACCAAAACATGATGTTTTGAAAGGTGGGATTTCTCAAATACACCCTCCACCGTATCCTCGTTGCGGGCTGTTTTGAATGTTTTTTTTTTTCATCGGCTCACAGCCTGATAAAGTACCTCCGTCCCCCCCCCATCGGCGCGTACTTTTTTTTTATCTTCTGTGAACTCTTTGCAAATCTCATTACGTAATCTGGTATGTAGAATATTAAAGATAGGCGGAATCAGATAATCCTTTTGCGGGCAAAAGGGCGGATGTTGAACATCCGCTGTTTTAACGGCTTAGTCCTACACTGTATTCATGAGGTTCTTTTTGTCGAGAATGCATGACGGGATAACCCCTCAGACCCCTTCTAACTGAGGGATGAGATGCACTCACAGATCTCGCAAGCACCAAATTCCGCGGAGCGTTGCGTAGGGCCACAAGTTACGTAAATCCTCCCCTAGACTAGACCACTATCAGGCGCCCAATTGCTCAGTTTTCGTCTGTTTGTTTAGTTCGGTAATTGATTCTAGAGTTGTTGAACACTCTCATTGTGTGATGTGCCGCAACTTCATAGATTCAATTTAAAGCTGAACTTTGTTCTGCCAAAGTTCGTTCGTAGTAGAGGATCTATCTGCATAGAAAGAATAAGCATCCCACCGGAGACACGCGGCTTTGCAGCTCTTACGACGAACAACGGCGCTGTAATTTATCTTTCCGAAACGATCGGGACCCTCACACTTTTGCCAAGTCCCATTCTGAAAAACTCTTTTGTCTCATTTTATTTTTATTTGTCAAGCATTTTTGTTTTGTTTTTTATTGCTTCCTCTTCATCCTTTAACCGCAATAATGTTGACATGTTATCCGCAAGAGTTCGGCTCAACATCCACCCGCGTAAACGCATTTTGCAGAAAACTATTCCGCACTCGAGGAGGAAACTCGGAACTTCGCCATAGCAGGCGCTAAAGAAAGAGAGAGAAAGACTGAGAGAGTGAAAGTGAGAGAGAGAGACAGAGCGCGCTTAAAACTCCCTTGGCGCTTATAGGAAAAGGCACCGAAAAAAAATGGGTTTACGGGCGGCAATTTTTAACGGTACTTTTTTAATGGCTTAAGTGTTTCCTCCTTTTTTTTTATCTTTTTTTATTTTTTTATTCTTGCAGCTGCATAATTGTTTTTGGCGGATTTTTTAACGAGCAGCTGCGTGCTAACAGTTGACTCTCCCTTCTATCTTTTACCTCCTACGTCTCGCAAAAAAAAAAAAAAAAAAAAAAAAAAAAAAAAAAAAAAAAAAACTGTAGGCTGGCTCGCTCGCTCGCTGGGCTGGAAAATCAAGAGCAGTCCGTTCGTGGCTGCTTCGTTTTTTTCCTTCTAAGCGACTCACTGTGATCCAACTCTCATCATTTTCAAGATACGAGAGTTCGGAACTGGGCCGAATCCCTCACTTTGGTGGCTAAAAGCTGTCGCCAACCAAATTTGAAAACCGATTACGGAAAACTGTTATCCGATTTCAAAATATCGCCAGTTACCGAAATTTTATTCCTCGCCGATTAAAATTAAGGATTGGTTGGAGAAAAACTTCGTACAGTGGGGTACAGTATGGCCGAGTTCTAGAATTCCCCAAAACGGTGAACCGGTGAAGAAAATATTGTACAGAACGGCGAGGTGTGGTATAACACTGTGTGTATAATGTATATTCACTGAAAATATTGTTGTATACAGATCTTTTTTGCGCCGCTGCATCGTTTTTGAAAATTCTTGAACGCTACAGCTGTCGCACTGTGTAATAATTGACCGATGACTGAGTGGTCACGACTTTTGTTGCCGCACTTTAAAGGTAGACCTTTTTGAGTTGTGACTGAAGTTATTAAACCAAGTGGGAGCCCATTAATAAAATTATCAGCCCTCTTGATTGTAAATGGCTTTCTTTAGTAACTGAGGTCATTAGACTGGTCATTTTTGGGTAAAAGGATGTGATTAAACAAAATCAACTATACAATTTCTTTTTATTGTGAATATCAAAAATTTAGGGATGTTGAAACGAACCTTGCCAAGTTAAAGTGTCCAAATCCGTGCGTTTTTTCAGCGCTACCAAAGCGGTTTTTCCGTGCAGATACAAGTGTCTGTCCAAGTGCCTTGCAAATGACGAGAATCGGATCCCGGTGGTAGCTTAGAAGTATTAACTGACACAGAAAAAAACAGAGAAAACGCGTTAGTAGCGCTGACAAAACCTTTGGTAGAAAAACGACCCATCAAAATTCTTTAGTAGAGCTAATCAAAGTTTATGTGCGCCTAACTGAAGAGATTTTGCTAAGTGAACCAAAGATTTAGTCGGCTTAAGTAAGGTATTTTGTGGGGTATTTTTTCTACCAAGGGTTTTGTCAGCGCCACAAAAGTGTTTTTATCTGTTATTTCTGCGGATAACAACGTATTTAAATATTCACAAAACGTTAGCACTGGAAGCTGATTCAATATTTTTTTCTCCCCGTCCAAGTTGTTTCGTTTGGAGTCAGTCAAATCTATCCTTTTTCGAAATCATCAGGACCAATCAGGAGCTGATTTATAGTTACAGAAGTCCAATGTGCGGCGAAAGGCGGGAGGGGTTAATCGGCGAGTACACTTATCCTCGGACCCGGAATTACTTGCGTGGCGCCTTTCCGCGAAACGCACTCAAGTGATTTTTACCCCCTCTCTTCCAACCCTACATCCACAATCAACGTAGGTCTTTATTTTGCCTCTTAAAAGCTGCGTGTGGCGGCCGCCGTAGGGCTCTACGCCCCCCCCCCCTCCCGTTCGGCCGTGTAAATTGCTCCCTCTGCTCCGTCCATGCAAACAATTATAAGTCATTATCGAGGAGGTTCCCTGACTGACCGTCATTCCCTTGGTTCTTGGCGGACCCGATGTTGCCAGATTTCGGTGGGTGAAAATCCGTTCAACAGGGCGTGACACGAAGGAATGTCGGCTTCGTATTGAAGAGTATATTTTAGAGGAGGTAAAAAAACAAGAATTGTTTTCCTGCCAACATGAGTCTGACAATGCCCCTCGTTTGAGCTACCCCCCAATTTTTTGGACAAAATAATGGCTTTATGTGGCATTGCGTCTGCAGTTGAGGCCTGACATTCAACAGTCACCCTTCAGGCAGTACACAGATTATCTGATTTAAGCTGTCCTCAATATACTTACTATACGTAATTACTTACGTAACGAGAACTGCAAATTATAGCTCATAGTAGATAAAATATAGTATGAGCGGGAGGGGTAAATGGTGCGTATCTAAGACTATTTAAATCTTTGAACGTGATATCCTCAAAACGGATTTTCAACGTATCCGCGCTTTCGACTCGTTAGTTATAACTGTTAGAACATTACCGAATGAAATGAACTTACTCTGCTCGAACTATACATTTTTATAAACTTTTTATAGGATGTGACAGACTGGTCACTATTTTATGATACAGTATTAGAGAAGGATTCTTTTGAGGAAATTAATCTCTCTCTATAAGACCCGAATTGCAGGGGGGAAACCCCCATCTCCCACCAGTTTGAGAACAGAGATCTGATTAGCTTCGATGGCATCCAACCCAAGATTGTCTTAGACAAATCAATATACCTAACAAGTAATTTTGCTAGTTTTAAGTGAGCTTACGAATAATTGTAAGCACAAGTGTGTCCACCACTGTCTATTCCAAAAACAGTTTTCAGGCAAAACTAAAAATTGAACCTTAATTAAGGTTAAAATTGGACCGACCTATTTGTCCATACTAGAAATAGTGCGTTAAAGAATTTACCATCTGCATACCTGATTTTGGCGTCTGCTAGCAAGTATGGTAAATTTCACCATAATATGGTAAATGCAACGTACTTTGTGATAAATTAAGGCAACATGTTGGTACATTTTACCATAATCTGGTGAAATTTACCATACTTGATAGCAGACTCCAAAATCAGCCATGCCGATGGTAAATTATACCTGTCTTTTTTTTTCGTGTAAGCTAAAGAGAGAATATGTGTAATTTTAAGTGTCCACCACTGTCTATTCCGTCTCTGCGGCAATTTTTCAAAACTGTGGGGACGGGAGGATTTTGCTCAAAAAGGGGGAATTTTTGAAAAGAAACTAGATCGAAAGAAGAAAGTATGATTTTGTAGTCTGAAATAAATGACTGAAAGGACGACTTATCTTTTGGACACACTTTGATGAACTACTACTACTCTCATTCAAATTAGAAATATACGGCCTGGACAATGGACATTTGGCAATACTGAGACGCGGGATCCGCGTTGTGTGGTGTGCAATGTGCACCGGGTAGCCTACCTTGCTCCTTGCATTGCCGTGGTTTTAACCATGGCGGTGCGGAGGATCGTGGGCAACGCGAATAAGGGTGGGGGCGTGGCATACCTTGTGTTTTTCAGGCGCGCCGTGATTAAGAACTCTCGTTTTGCGTTTCTCGATTACAGCTCGTAAGTCGAGATCGTAAGCTGCGTTTCTCTGACCCCTCATGCATCTGAGCTTCTCGGGAAGAATTGAGGTGCGGTATATATTTAAGGAAAGGGCCGAGGATACCCTACGCATCCGGTGTGCTCTCTCGTGAGGAAATAATTATTTTTAAAGGTTCATTCCTAGAAATAAGGCACACTGAGAAAAAAAAAGAAGTGTAAAATTGACCCCTCAATGGTTCCTACATTGTGTAGCGATTTTGATGATAAATACTTTAAACTTGATTGATCGATAAAAGTGTTTTATTTAGATGGCAAAATTAGGGCCATGAGGCCCTCTGTTACACGTAACTACTTACTAATACATACAGGGTGTCAATTAAAAAAGGAGCCAGGCTTAATATCTTGAAAACGGCTCCAAATTTCGAAAAACGCTGAAACACGTGTTCGATTATTTCGAGGGGGACATCTTTTGAGGGGGCCCCCAAATTTCGGAGCCCCCCTCTGGGGGGCCCCAGGGGGGTCAAGTCCCATATTTCAAATGGGGACCCCCATTTTTTATTTGATTATCGGAAAGAGGAAAAAATTCTAAGACTTTTGGCGCAAACCGAAAGTCGATATCGTTTTTCGTGTTCGATTTATCGAAGGTCAAAGTTCGATATGGACCCATCTTCAGAAATTCGTAACTTTCCTTTAAATAGTCCAAATTTCAAAAACTTTGGGTCTAAAATGCTCTACAGAGCAAGCACTTTTCAGAAAAGTATTCAATTTGAACCGAAATTTAGTCAAAATTTGGTTTTAAAGCCCCAAACATTTTAACGTTTTTGGCCCCCACGGGGGGCTATCGGAAAAATTCCGAACGAAGACCCCTATCGATTGATACATCAATCGAAAAGGCGTAACAAACTGAGCATTTTGACGCAAATCGGAGGTCCATATCGTTTTTCATATTCGAGATATCGCATTCTGTAAATCGACATTTGACTTTCGATATCTCGAATATGAAAAACGATATGGACCTCCGGTTTATGCCAAAATGCTCAGTTTGTTACGCCTTTTCGATTGATGTATCACTCGATAGGGGGTCTTTGCTCGGAATTTTTCTGATAGCCCCCCGTGGGGCCCAAAAACGTTAAAAATGTTTGGGGGCTTTAAAACCAAATTTTGACTAAATTTCTGTTAAAATTGAATACTTTTCTGAAAAGTGCTTGCTCTGTAGAGCATTTTAGACCCGAAGTTTTTGAAATTTGGACTATTTAAAGGAAAGTTACGAATCTCTGAAGATGGGTCCATATCGAACTTTGACCTTCGATAAATCGAACACGAAAAACGATATCGACTTTCGGTTTGCGCCAAAATTCTTGGAATTTTTTCCTCTTTCCGATAATCAAATAAAAAATGGGGGTCCCCATTTGAAATATGGGACTTGACCCCCCTGGGGCCCCAGAGGGGGGCCCCGAAATTGGGATCCCCTCAAAAGATGTCCCCTTTGAAATAATCGAACACGTGTTTCAGCGTTTTTCGAATTTCGGAGCCGTTTTCGAGATATTAAGCCTGGCTCCTTTTTTTAAATTTACACCCTGTATATCTACTACAACAAAGTACATACCATGTTTTAATAATGAAAAAAAAAAACTGAAACATAACATTTGAACTTGTAAAAGGAAAAAAGAAAATTTTTTAAAATGAAAGATAAACCATTAAAACGATTAAATAAGATTTAAAGATTAAATATATAATTGAATAGATAACTATAACTATACAGGTGTTGAAAAACTGTTCCCGAATATTTTAGGGGCGGATTCTACAGGTCAAAATAAGACCTTTTTTTCCTATAAACATGTGTCCGAAAATGCCCCCCCTTTTTAGCTACAGCCCCTCAAAGTTTTAAAAAAATTACGGTTTTTTTAGAATAGAGACCACTATTATGAACCAAATGTCTTAAAACTTGGTGTCCTGAGGTAATTTTACGTGTAGAATCCATTACTGACCTCGAAAAATTCAGAAATTGATTCTAATTGTACTTTTCACGCAATACTGTACCTTTAACGGCACGAATTTTATGTTACGGATTAAAATTTTGAAGAGTAATTACCGTAATCAGATGCGAAAAACCCCTTTGACAGATTTTTGGTACACCTTGTTTCTTTCGATACGACGCGTTTTAAGCGAGATAATCGCTGCACAGTGTGGAAAAGTCAGCGCTTTTACCATGAAAAACGGCAGTGAGTATGCAACCCGCCTCTCCGCTGCTTCTACGGGCCGGCCGCTATGGTAAAAACGCTGACTTTTCCACACTGTGCAGCGATTATCTCGCTTAAAATGTGTCGTATCGAAAGAAACAAAGAGTACCAAAAATCTTTCTAAGGGGTTTTCGCATCTGATTTCGGTAATTATTCTTCAAAATTTTAATCCGTAACATAAAATTCGTGCCGTTAAAGATACAGTCTTGCGTGAAAAGAACAATTAGAATCAATTTCTGAATTTTTCGAGGTCATTAATGGATTCTTCACGTAAAATTACTTTAGGACACCAAGTTTTAAGACATTTGGTTCATAATAGTGGTCGCTATTCCAAAAAAAATCGTAAATTTTTTAAAACTTTGGGGGGCTGTAGCTCAAAAGGGGGGGCATTTTCGGACACATGTTTATAGGAAAAAAAGGTCTTATTTTGACCTGTAAAATTCGCCTCTGAAATATTCGGGAACAGTTTTTCAACACCCCGTATAATTGAATAGATAACTATTTTAAATAAAAAGTAAATTAAAAGAAAAATATACAGGGTGTACCAGACCATCCGGATAGGGCATTATTCTCGAAAACTATTGAACCAAATGATGTAAAACGAAAAAGTCAGATAGGGAAGTGACCCCAAAGTTTTCGTTTTTGATGTTTTCAAAAGCCCCCAATGGGCGGTTTTGGGGGGGGGAGTTCAAACACATTTTACAAGTTTTCTTAAAAAAAGTCTCGAATAAAGGTATTGAAAAAAGTTCATAATCAAAAAGTAGAAGTGATTGGCGACATTTTTGCTCCTATAATTTTTTTCCAAAAACCCCCAAACTTTTTGAGTTTTGGGGGATTTTTGTTGAATCGGTCTTTTTGACCACCTCGTTCAAAATTTCTCAAAAATATTTACAGGTTCTGAAAGAACAGATCAAAACCTTTCGATCGATGTGCCACATGTTACTTTTAAGTTTAAAAATAAGGTTTTCACGCCAAATCAAAATTTTGAGGTTTCGCAACGGTAGATTTGGCGCGATTTCATGGTTTGAGCGAGTTAAGCCCCAAAATTTTGATTTGGCGTAAAACACCTTATTTTTAAACTTAAAGGTAACATGTGGCACAGGTATTGATCTGTTTTTTCATAATCTGTAAATATTTTGAGAAATTTTAAACAGGGTGGTCAAAAGGCCGATTCAACAAAAATCCAAAAACCCCTAAAAACTCAAAAAGTTTGGGGTTTTTGGAAAAAATTATAGGAGCAAACATGTCGCCAATTATTTCTACTTCACGATTATGAACTTTTTTTAATACCTTTATTGGAGACTTTTCCAAGAAAACTTGAAAAATGTGTTTGAACCCCCCGAAAACCGCCCCAAGCCGTGAGCGATAGTTTGGTCGAGGCGAGCTTTTTCAAGGCACGGATTTGCTTGACTTTGGTAGGTGAAATGATCTTGAAATCTTCATTATTATCGCACTCAGCTAGAGGTTTCCGCGGTCTATTCCTCACAACATTATACACTGAAAGCTGAGGTGTAGCTTTGGTAGTACGGTTAGTACAGTGTAACATTTGGAATCACATTGTAGTACCGTTGGTATGACACCTTAAAGAAAATGCAGTCAGCATCACATTTATAGTACGGTTCATAGTGTGATACTGTAGATCCGCCATTACTTTAATAGTACGGTTGGTATAGTCCAAACAACCTTATCTTTTTGCCTGTATTTGGGAAATGAATGAAAAATCGTCGGAATTGCTTCATTGGTGAGGAGGACATTATTTTCAGAGTAATTCGACTTGATGAAGCAGTGCTTTTCGAAGTGGATCTCACAGGCTCTGCTAGATTTAGTGGGATTCCAACCATCTCGCCGAATCACATCCAACCAGAGTTGTCTCCTATGGTCATCTTTCGGCCAGCTGAAGAACTTTAAATTTCTGGCTTGTTTTTCTTCAAATTTGGTTTGCGAAGTAAGTTTGTTTTGATTTTTCCCAGTACGGTGAGAACACCCATACACTGTTTAAGCTCGGGAGAGGTAGAGGACCACCTGACTATGGGAATCAGGAGGGGGGGGCGAACTGATAGGGAACGAATGAGGGGGCACACGGCAATCCCTACACAAGTTAAACACGTAACAAAAGCAACGGGAATGGCAATGAAAGTGTCAGAGCAAAAGAAAAGACAAAACAATTAAGTCATGATCAAGCTTACCTTAATAAAATAAAAGGGAATCGAATTGTAGTTCACATGCTGATAACCTACTCACATGCCTGAAAAGGGAGGAGACTAAATCATGGGGGATTATTCATATTCTGAAAAGAAATGCGGGGGAGGAACATTCGAATGCATTAGTAAAAACAAGGGGGGAAAAAGGAAGCAAGAAAAATATATTAAATACTATTGATCCTGGTACGGTGAAGCGGTGAGAATCCAAAATCACGAACAAGTAACACACAGTAAACGCACGTAGACGAGAGTGAGTGAAGAAAAGTCAGTGAGAAGCACGCGCTTGCTTTTTTGGGAGAAGACAATCAGTCTATGCAAACGGGAGCAGGGCGAGGGAAGGGAAGGGGGGAGGGGATGTCTAACGAAAGATCGCGATGATTTTTCAACCGCGGTCAAGGTCGCAGATCGGCTAACCTACACGCACTTTCTATAGCGCGCGGTGAAGAAGGGAGGGGGAAAAGGAGCAATGCGAATTCGGTCGCACACGCATGATGGTACCGACTATTGGCGGCAACATACACACAACAGTTAACCATGACGTTAAAAGCAAATGTTTAAAATCATTAAAAATTAACAACACACTCGGATAAGAAAAGAACAGTAATAAATGAGGAAACAAACTCCATAGTAGATTAGGAAAACGAAAGCGTTGTGAGGTGAGGTTATTGGTAGTTTGCCCATCGGGGGCTTTTGAAAACATCAAAAACGAAAAATTTGGGGTCACTTCTTTATCTGACTTTTTTGTTTCAAATCATTTGGTTCAGTAGTTTTCGAGAAAAATGTCCTGTCCGGGTGGTCTGGTACACCCTGCATAGGTACAACAAAAAACCAAAAACAAAATGTCTTTCAGTTCAACCCCTCGAGTCCCGTCAACACGCAATCTAGTAACGGATTACTGAGAGAAAAATTTACCTCTACAAATGGCCTGAATTTGATGAAAATTTCCATAAGGCAATTTTGACATTTTTGATGAGAATTCCGGTATTCATAACGGGAATATAGGCCTTTCTGGTAAGCAATTTTGGAATTTTTTACCAGTGTCTTTAGTGCCGTATCATTATGGTCAAGAATACCAGAATTTCTGATCCAAAAAGTCAGAATTTCAATTAAAAATGCCATAATTTTCGTCTGATAGGCCATCCTTTTTTTACGGATCTTTCTAATATAATTCTAGTCGGTTTTGGAAAAATTGCTCGCTTTGTTACAAAGAATACAAGGTTTTCATGTATTTCCTTTTCTTTTCTGTTTGTTTTTTTCTTTTTTGCTATCCTGGCATAAAGTGTTTCAAACGTTTCTTAATCTTTATTATCATTTTTCTCTTGGTCTAAGCAAGCTCGTCTTATGGTAGAACGATCGGCACGAAAATACTGGAATCAAATTGAGCCGTTAATGTATATAGGGGCATATAGTTCTTTAAATGTCGCCGGACGGGTCTTGAATTAGCGCAGAGTAAGATGAGACCTAAAATGCCTTTATTGAATGCGACAGTATTGCCTCAAAATTCCAGTTAATTTTAATGTGAAAGCTGGAAATCCAGTATAGACGTCGACGTTTCTGCCGAACGAGCCCATTACGGTCACTCTTCACAGATCCCTGAGACCACCCAATGTTGTCAAACGTCGTATTTAGAAATTTCAACTGTATGTCATCAAAAATTTAGTTCCTAGTTAGATTCTTGATGGGATCCGAAAACTTATCGCGGCTCGGATGATACGCGTCTGATTCTCTTCTTGTTTCTTCCTTAAGTTTTTTCATTTACTTATTAGATCAAAACTTGTATTGAAACTCCATGCAAGGAGTAGCACTTGGAAATAATCTCCAATCCAAGTCGCAGCTCAAATCCAAACTCCTTATGACTGCGATTAAATCGATTCAACGCTGGAGAAACCTGCAACTTGGCAACTTATTTTTTGTCTAGTTGATCCAATGAACCGTTGTAAAAATGTGGACTAAAAGATTTTCATCGCACAGCCAATAATTCAATCTTTTTCATAGTTTTCAATTGGGCATGATGCAACATTGTCAAATCACATGCTATTATCCGTACTTCGCTCAACTCTTCTGGCAGCAGCGTAACTAGAATCTCTTCCACCCAGTGTGTTGGGCAAAAACTAGATTTTGAATTATCATGAATAATTAACTAAAATTATTCACATTATTTCCATGTTATTCCTATTCGTAAATCAAAGTTTTAACACTACCAGCACGTTCATAAGTGATAAGATGAATGACCAGTAGTGTTAAAACTTCGATTTACTGATATAGGAATAACATGAAAATATTACTTTTAGTTAGAATAGAACAGAATAGAATAAATTTATTGTCTCATTTCATATTTATACACAAAATGATAGCAAAGTCACAAAGAAAACAACACTTAATTACAACCAGTTTTGTCTTACAGAAGATGAAAAAAGAAACATAGCTACACCTTATTCTACAGACGTATCATTAAGATATTCACAAACTGTATAATATACCTTGTTCCGAAAAAATGTCTTAACAACATTTTTAAACAGACGTCTACTTCATCATGTATCTTTTTAATTTCTTGAGGAAGTTTATTATACATTTTAATACAATTTTGTTTCACAGATTTCTTATTTTCTTTCTTTTCAATTCTAATATCATTTACCTTTCTATTCCGATACCCTGCCATATTTCTATTGAACTTGAACAGAGGTCTATTCTTGTTTACTTTGATTTATTTATGATTATTCAAAACCTAATTTTTGTCCTACACCGGTTACGCCGATCTTTTTTTCAATTTGCATGTATAAGTAGAGAAAGGACAGTCAGAGGGAGCTCTCTATCCCTTTGACCATCCTTTTCCAACATACGTGTTTTAATGGAGCGAAGAGAGACAGAGTTGGACATTTCTTGGTGCGCTACTACTTGCTTCTGAAATGATCATCCGCCGATTCTTCAAGATGTGAAATCTGACAAGCCTGTCGCAAGCGGAAACTGAAATATCTGAAATGCAGTCTCCTTGAAAATAGCCTACTCGCGGTATAATCTCATTGAAATGAAAACCGGCAACTTTACGAGGAAAGTTGATTTTATTGAGCCGTGTAGCATGTCTGCATATGTAGCCGCATTTCAACCCATTACGCGGCCACTAAAACCGATGACCGTAACCGTATAACTGCGCTGTTAAAATTAAAACGTGCTTCGTTGAAAATATCAATTAACAAACCTGAAGTACTTATCGTAATTCCGAGTTAATAATTTGATTAAGTGCATTAAAGCCTCTTGGTCAATGGGTAACGCTTGTGGTGAGAGAGGAATATAAGTAAGCGCTCTCGATAATGAAGAATGTTCGCTTTACTTAATTGCTCAATAGAGGGGTAGGGTAGGTACTGATTTTATAAAGTTTACCAGCCCTAAGTGGTTTTGCTTCGAAATGAAACATGACTTTGTTCGTAACTGCACTTACTCGCAAAAAAAGAGCACTACCTGTCCAAGAAAATTGTCTCATGAATTACTTTTTTTTTATTTTTACACCTGATGTTGTCACATATTAGATTGAAAGAAAGCAAAAATTGAATACGAGAGACCCTCGTAATTATTTTCGAATAAGTTTGAGAAGGAAGCATGTGGATAGTTCCATGGTAACAGGAATTTTCACCGTCGCTGATAACTGTCTTACAAATCACACCATTAAACCGCGTAAACCTATGGAATGAATGAACATCAGATGTTCTGAATGATATAAATTATCTCACTTCATCAAACGTAAACGGAAGATTCCTTGTCAGACTCAGAGAGTGAAATAGAATTGTCATTCTTCTTTCTTGATAATGGTTCAAAATTTTGCGATTGGCAACTGGTTCAAAAGCTTCATCATCCTCTTTCGCAGTCATACTCTTCATTTCTTCATCTACCTTTTGTAGTTTTGAATATCTTTGAAGAATTAATTCAAATTGATGATTTGTTTTATTGTATTTGTTTTCGTTTTATTGTGTATGTTGGCTTGTTATATGATTCCTCCACTTACTTCATGAGTTTTACATTTAGTCTGCGTTTCTTTTCAATAATTTTACACGGACTTCTGAAAAGAGACAATCAAATTAAATGGGTAAGTATATTAGGGTGTTCCAAAAAAACCAAAGTATCTCAGAATTTAACTTCGGTTAAGTGTTTTCTCATGGCCCGTGAGTCACAGTACTGTCGCACTGAAAACCAATTATGAATAGCGCGACAGTTCGGATATTTTCATACAAATAAGGCGGTCCTGAAATAAAGGTTACTTTGTTCTTGAAATATTTAAACCTCTTGATTGTACTATTAATTTGTTCAATGATCCATTGTATATTTTAGTACCAAACCTTTCACCTCGACCACTACTTGAAATAAATTTAGCACGTTCAATTTTCTTAGCATGACTGTAGCCACAGTAGGATCTCGGAATCATAGTAGTCGAACAAAAGACCAATATTGAATTCCGAAGTATAGAAACATCTTGATTGAACCACGAATACTTTCAACGATCCATTGTAATTTCGAACGTAATCGGCTTTGATTCGCTTTTAAAGCTAATAACTTTTTATTACCTCTTTTTGAGATCGAAATAGAGACAAGAAAACTGGCGGAGTCTAGATCTTTTTTTAATTTTGAAAACCGCGGTTCAAAAGAAAAACTCGTCACCAGAATTGAAGCTTTCTATCCAATCATTTGTCATGGTTACTTCAAGGAAGTCCGCATCTGTTTAACTGCTCGCCCGAAGTTTTTCCATGATCCAACACAATCACAACATAACCGTTTGTCGACACCACCATCATCGGATTTAAATAATTAGTATTCTTATGACCATTGTCACACAATTATTGTACCGATAATGTTCACTTTTATTCAGAGATTAATAAGTCCCGTCGCATACGATTATATATGTATAACCCTGTCATCACTATGCTACTTATTAATAATTCCGTCCTACTGTGATGCCTCCATTTTATCCATGGAAAGCTCACAGTACTTTCATGAACACTAAGAAAATGGATTAAACTTTAAGATGGGGAAACCAGGCAAAAAACACACATACATACGAGACGTTTTGAAGCATCCTTGCCCCTTTGTCAATCGTTTAAAAAAGTAAAAACACGCGAAAAACTAAATAAAAAAATTGAATCAACAACCGAACCTAATCACCACTAAACACGAAGACAGAAGACACACTTTAATCTGAAGATGTTTTATTAAATTGTTCATAGATAGCGCTGAACTTGGCCGCGTCTATTCGGAAAATGTGCATTATTCCTTTGTGTTTCACACAATTGTTGCGATTGATTTTATAGACAACGCACGACTCAAGAAAAGGCGAATTTTAGTTTTGCCATCCATCAGCCAAAGTAGCAGTTCAGTTTTCATTCTTATTTGAATGAATGAGAATTGAAGATTTGCCAAAGATAATCGGTGACTTTCACCTACATCCCTGAGACGAACACTGAAACGTTTTACAGGTGACCTCTAAGATGTAAATTATATCGCAACTCTTAAATTTTTAACTCCAATCTTTTTAGGATCAAGGAAAGACCAATAAAACTCTTTATGTTAAGGTAGACCAAAAGTACTTAACTACACATTCCTCATAACTTTTTTTTCTATTGCAGATAACGAGGCACGGGTTGCGCGTTTCACTATCATTTTAAGGGCCAATATTTGTGGAAAGAGGGGTCAAAACCCAACTCACTGTCCTGAGGGGGCTCTTACCCCTCCCCAATTCTAAATGTTAAAACCGTTCTCCCCGTCCTGTTAAATTATGGTTTAAAAGAGTATAAAGAGGGAAGTTGCGTTTTAAAAATTTTGAGTTAGGTTTTCGCTCGAAAAAAATTGTGCACGAAGAGCGTTCGTGCAAAATCGCGTTCGCGACCATCCCACCAAGCCAGCTTTTTATCATGATGAAGAATGACGCAAGTAGAATTTTTTTTAAGTAGATTCCAAGATTTTTTTTTTTTTAATGTGGTAGAAGGGGAAGTTGTAAGGGTACTTTGTTGTTGTTGGCCAACCCTACGCCTTGTAAGTACAGCATGCATCTTTCTGAGAAGAGACTCACTCTTTTTTTGCCGCGATTCACTCTAGCTTTCCGATGAAGTCGTTGAAGTTTAATTTGTCTTTACGTCCTAAGCAAAACAATTCCCTGGAAATGGCGATGAGAGTCATGAGTGAAGAGAGGAAGATTGAGCGATGCGTGGCTGGTTCGTGGAACTCAAAACTAGCTCTTTGGAGCTCGGAGCAAGATGTGCGGTAAGGGTCGGAAAAGCGAGAAGAGGACGAGAATGCGTCTTTGCTGAAAGAGGAGATGGCATTCCGCTTCTTCGCATGAACCTTCAAGGTTGATTTTATGCGGTATTTGTAAGTAGGTAGCACATTTGTTGGCATGGGAAAGTTCCCGTCTCCCTCCACCCGAAATAATTATTGATTAAAATTAGTAATTATAAAATCAAGATGCTTGTTTCAGTTTCTCTGTAGTTTGCGCTTTAATATAAATGTCATATTATAGATATATGATTCATTTTTGTCATGACTTATCTGAGTCAAAATGTCATTGTGGAAACGTCATTTCTGGAATCACATTTTAGAAACTTTTAAGCCGTGGGATTTGCATGAATGATACAGTATTTTATAGTGCTGTGCAAGTATGAAGAAACTCATTATTTTTCAATAGGCAATTGCTCCGATTGCTAACCTTCTTGGGCCATCGATAAGGCGAAATTTTCTCGCAACTTAACTTGTTCCACTATCGTATGGTCATACTTTTGTTATTATGGGATAGTCATGACATTAATATTTTTGTAGAGTCATGCCCTTGTAACAACTAGTTACTGTTGTCACTTAATAATATAAGAAAAAGGGGAAAAACAACAAAGGAAAATAAATGCCAAAAGCAACGAGAAGAACTTTTACAAAACTTCGATTCAAATTTTCAAATATCACAGCTCAATAATTAAATATCACAAGGTTACAGACAAAAATAGTGCTCCATCAAATTAAGTTTCAATTGAGCGGACGAACATGTCGCTTGACATTATTCTTTTATAAATCAAGCGGATGAGATTAACAAAATTATCTATTCAAATTATCACACTCACAACAATAAAAATACACACACACCAGATCACCAGATCAATATTCAATAAAGGGATTGCACCGCATAGGATACAATAAATTCGTCAAATTAAATTTCAATTAGCGCATGAGACTTGTCGCTTAAACTTTCTTTAATCAGTCGGGTAAGATTAACAAATGTAATCTAGTCAATATTCTCACAGAAACAACAGGAAAAACCTCCTGGTTTTTCACATTAAATCAATAATTAATTTGCACCGCAGTCGGATACATTTAATAGATAAATATGCACATAGCAAAAACGTAGTTGACTAGAATAAATGACGGTTTCAATTATTAAGAAAATTACACAAATTCTGAGACACACTCACACACACATATTCACACATATTACTAACAAAAAGGGGAGACAAAAGTTTAAATTTCTAAAATATATGCTGGATAAAAACCTGCGTCGCCGAAAAGTTAAGATACTACTTAGTGGCCGCAGCCGATGACCAAAACTCGATTAACACCTTCTCGAATGACTACTAGAAAATCGCCTCATATCAGAAATATCCGTTGGTAGAGATGAAAATAAATAGTAAAATCTAGCTTAATAAATCCAGAGATGATAAGTTGGAGAGAAACGAAGAACGTAGAAATCCAAACGGTTTCGAAGCGTAGATTCACGTAAATATCCAATCGGTTACGAAGCGTAGATTCAATTAGTCGAGGACATCCAAGAGGTGTTAATCATAAATCGAGCGAACAGGCTCCGGAACGTAGATTCCCAAAGATAAATTATCCAGACATAGAGGGTAGTAATCAGAACAGGAACTTAGACATGAAATAGGGCAAATCAGCCATCTGACACAGATAGGAGCACAGACTGCAACAGCGACCCTGTATAAAACAATTTCCAAACAAAAATAATAAACACAGAAATAACTTTGATAACCTAGAAAATTTCACAGCTGAATGAGCTCTTGGCTAGAAATAATTGAATTGATTGACAATACTTTCGATTTGAGAATTTGAGATTGGCCTCATGGCCTAAGCCTTTCAATAAAGTTTCCATTTCTGGTTAACAATTTATATTTTAAGAAAACGGAGGCACTTTACAAAATGAGAAAAATATTAAAGAGAATGAGCTGAGATCTAAATGAGAAAAATACTTTGTCTTTAAGAGACTACTTGGAAACAAAAGAGGCAATCAGTGAGAAAAGAACACATGGTCGAAAGCCTAAAGTAGAGCCTACAAAGATTTTAAAGTTACACCTGAGAAAAGAGAAAAAATTACGTTTTGCCTGGAAATAAAAGTTACATATGTTAAGAAATTGAAAAGGTTTTAAAAAGACAAGCAAGAGAGATTAAAATGCAGCAATGGACGGCAGAAGGCCTCCATGCAATCTTACAGGTGGTTGATTTGAGACAAAGTGTCGTCAAGGCTAGAAAGCCTCGTTAAAAATTCGGCAATGAATTTAAAAAGGAAATTTCAGATCTCATACACAATAATTAACTAGAGAAGTTTTCCTTCGTGCTCTGGCAAGGGAGAGAGGGAAATATGAAAACAGGTTAAGAATGGTAGCACGTGCCTTGGCAATGAAAACGACAAAGACTCGACAACAGCTCAAGAGAAAAGTCACTCAAAACAAATCAAAAATAACTTACCCAATACTGGGGATAGAGAATTCAATCGCTCATGTATTTCTGTAAACAGTATCAAAAGAGATGGAGACGAAAATCTTGATACAGTTAAAATGCCGAAATGGAGTACTCAAACTACATTCACACACGAGACACAAAATGAGACGAGAGCTCTCTCTCCAGTGTCCAACCGGCACGCTGGAGAGAGACCACTCGAATGAAAACGAGTTGGTTTGAAATGAAAACGAGATAATTTTGGGGGGCTCTAAGACTAGACTAATATCAAAACCGTATTTTTTGCTGAAAAGGACTTGCTTTTTAGAGTATTTTTGACTCCTAGTTTTTTAAATTCCGACTTTTCAAATGGGAGCTACGATTTTTTGAAAATTGGTCTGAATCGAACTTTGAACTTCGATATATCGAAAACGAAAAACGATATCGATCTGCTGTTTGTGCCAAAAGTCTTAGAATTTTATGCACTTGTTAGTTATGTAATAAAAACTGGTTGTCGCCATTTGAAATATTCGATTTTCGGAGGGGCCACCCCCCCTAGCGCCCCCCATCCCCGAGGGGGCCCCGAAAATTTCAACAAGACCCAAAAGTGCAGCATGGCCATATTCGATCACCTGCAAAATTTGGTTTCTTAAAAATCAGCCATTCAAAAGTTACAGGGGTGTACTAAGACTTTTTAAAGACCCTGTATACGATGAAACTTGGACTCAATATAGACAGAATAGTAGTAATAATTTACTAATTCATGATATGAAAGAAAAAAATAACGAGCCTTAATTTCGATTAAGGAAGGACAACATATTAAAACTAGCAGGCGAGGAAACAAAGTAGAAGCACGCAAAGACGAGAGGGTTCACCAGATAAATGAGGGTAAACGGCGTTATTATCATTAGGTTATTCTGTCGGTATTTATATTCTCACGTTGTTTACGGCGTTGTACCGTATTCCCCTTAAACTTCCTTTGGTCAGAGGGGTGGGTGAGGAAGCGCGGAGTGCGAGACCTAAGAAGGGGAAGGGGGGAAACGGGACAAGACATAACAAGATGAAAAACAAGAAACAAGAGAGATAAAGAGAGAAATCAAATATCAGTATATTCCCTATTGATCACAATTCTAAGACTATCACTAGGTCTTCAATGGTTGGGAAATGTTGTAAATAATAAAAAGAGAAATCATTCACACACACACACACACTCACACCTTAGTTATAAAATCACAGTAACATATCGAGGGACGCTGTATCAAAATAAAATGTAAAATCTCTGAAAATATAAATCACATGGTAATAGACTTTACTAGCACTACACTAGGACTAGAATAATTCTTTCCGTTCATGGAAACAGTAAAATAACAAAACAAATCCATTTAGGATTCCAGCTTCAATAAAATATGTATAAAATATAAATATCCGGAGCACAATACGATGACTAGAAGAAAGAGAGTTCAGGTACCAGAAATAAATTAATAAGTAAAATAATAGGACTCAGCTGTACAGAGATCTAAAATATAATTGAGGTTGAGCAGGTACACTCCACAGTTCATAACTTAGTCCATAATTTGGTAACAGTTGGTCTCCGGTAGAGAGATGGACACAATAAAGGTTTAACTGGTAATCCGCAGGAAAGGTTAAAATGAGGTTCATAGGAGAGAAACATTCCATAAGACGAACCCATAGACATTCGTGACACGTGAACATGAACCCTAATCAAACAGAAAATTCCGACTCAAATAGTAAGATAGAAAAGAATAAAATGATTGTAACAAGGGACACTGAGTGCCACAAGTTAAACACCAAAAGGGCCAAAAATGCTGAGTGTCAAAAGCCAGCCAAAGAATAAAACCAGGCAGTAAGTTCAAATAAATCAACTCATGGCAGAGAAAATGCAGAAGGCTAAAATGGAACATCAATGATAGAATTTCTAGCTGCCATACAAGTGAAAGAGGAAGGAAACTCAGAATGTGTCCACAAAGCGTTGAAAGTAAAATAGTCTCAGAGAAAATAGATAAATGATCTGGCAAGAAAGTGGAAATACAAAGTTAACTCGAGAGACAAATAACCAGTAGCATGAGACAAGGCACAAGTTTAGCAAAAATCTCAAACAGTTCAAAAAGTCAGAATTCAAGAACACTTACCCAAAAAGGGGAAAATAAGCTAAAACCAGAGCTCAAATAAAAGGGCCAAATCCATGAAGAGAACAAACAGCTAGATTCCGAGTGAACAATTTGATTAGAAGAGACATGTGCAAAATGAGGAAACTTCCTAGGAATAATCGACATGTTCAACTCTCTGGATCACAAGTCCGGCCACGATTGAAACAATAAAACTTGAGTAAACTTAGGGACCGACAAAATAAGAATAAAACGACGAACTAGGTACCCTTTCCATTACATAACAATAACAATCACAGATAACCGCAAAGTAAAATCACTCAAAATGACACAGCTGATACAGCGTTTACAACAACGACACTGCATCAATCATCCGAGACTGTCAGTAAAAGTTTCTAAAATTCACCGCTAGGAGCACCACCACACAGTTAGAGCGCGCAGATTCAAAAATAACTGGAGGATGAAAAATGTGCCAATGATAAAACGGCACAGAGTCAGCCATCTTTGACGTACATAGTGTTTGCATACAGGCTGACTATGTTACCGCCATCTTGGATTTCATTTAAACGCCCCTTGTAAGTTTAGTGTTGCATATTTTATGACTTTCTGATGCCGCCAATAGAATTTTCTTTCAATTAGATCATCAGAATCAACACTCCATATCGCTGAAGTAAAATTTTGCAACAGACCTATGTTTATAATGCCTTCAATTTTGTTTTTCTTGACGACCGCAAACATCGCTAACATATTTTTGGTTCTTTGTCCTTTTCCGTTGTGCTAAGAAAAAAAACTCTTATAGAAAATACGAATTTCTCTAAATACTAGCAGAACTTGTTGCAAAAATACTCCTAATGTGTTCAAAGCTACACCTTAATCAAAATATCCCTGATTTCAATCGGATCGAGTCGCACGCAAGGTTTATAGCATTTTCGACAAAACGGCCCTCAAAAGTTGAGTCTGGGGTAACCACACGGAAACGGCGCGGCGCCCTACTTCACTAGCGGATCCAAGAAATTGCTCTACTCTCTCTTTTCTTTTTAAAACACATGTATCACAAAGTGATAGGAGAGGGGATAAGAAGAGGAGACTGCCCCTAATCTGTATTTTTTTCTTATCCGCCAGTGTACTCCTTTCTCTTTAACCAGGTATATTAATCTGGCAGCACCGGAAGTATCTCCCAAATTATTACAAAGTATGACGACCAATGCAGAACGGGCTTCGAATGCCGCACCGTTGTTCATCGCGATGGGAATTCTAATTCTTCTCGTTTTTAGGGATACTGATCAGAGGCAATCGCGGAATGAAAAGCTCCTCCGTTCGATGAAAGAATGCTGGATGACGGTCTGTGGGGAGGGGGAGGTTTGATCCTCCCCCAGAAACGCAACAAAAGCAGTGATTAGAAAATACATGCTCTCTCTCTCTCCCTCTCTCTCTCTCTCTCTCTCTCTCTCTCTCTCTCTCTCTCTCTCTCTCTCTCTCTCTCTCTCTCTCTCTCTCTCTCTCTCTCTCTCTATCATTCTCTCCGAAAGCTCTATCCGTGAGACGCAAATCAAATGAATGAAAGAGTCGTTCGATCGTTGGGAGTCTGTCAGTTTAAGAACGTCAGCGTGAAGGTAGTGAGGTGGTGAGGGTGCGATGGGAGAGGGGGAGTTAGGTTGAAATAATGAGGTGTTTCCATCGATAGTTGATAGAGATGAAGCTTCAATTAGAAGAGCACAATAGGTTTTCTGCGCCCGCCTTTCATTTCAAATTACTTCGCCATTGTGTATCGTCCGTCCGAAACTTGCAACACGCGGCAAAGGAACCCCCCTCCCCCCCATCACATTTGCTGCTGCTTTTACTGTGCTCCTCCTCCTTCTTCGTCTCTTTTTTCCGTATATAAATGCGCGCGGGCATCGTTTTTGGTTCATTCCCGTTTCAATCACAGCATAGCTCTGTCAGTGTGTGAATTCTTTCGCTTCCCCGGGGAGGATACATTTTTGTTTCCTTCCATTTTTGTTAAGTTTTTCAGCGATTTGCAGGGTCT
>VMOF01000220.1:36691568-36745785 GCA_011764245.1 Trialeurodes vaporariorum | reverse complement strand
TAAAAAAAAGTGCAAAAATACTTTTCCAATGTTGCCAGAATGATTTCATTGTTGAAGGAATAAAAACATAGCTCTGCTTCAAGCATCAAAGCGGAGGCCATGATGTAAAATTACTATATGTCTAGAGGAGATTAAATAAAGGTAAAGAAAATTGAAAAAAGGAATGTCTTAAAGAAGAAAAACCCTGAAAATCGGATGCTGTAGTGAGCAAAAGCATTGGGTTGAACTCGAAAGGAGTTTTATTTTGGCTAAATCTAATTGAGATTCTTGTTTGTATAAATGGCTGCTGCACTTAAATTTATGAGTATTTTTTCTTGAGAATACATAAATTTTGTTCTTTCGTTGGTTGTTTTTTTTTTTTTTTTCCCCCAGAATATTTATCTTGGAAGGTTTACAAAAACGGAGGCTATTTTGGGGAGAAAAATTTGACAATGATCCAGAGACAAATAGAGACCCAGCACACCCTATGCTTCCCATGTTGAAAAAGTGAGGCAAGTTGGATACTCCAATTTCGCTTGGGAGTCACCGGCTTCAACAACCAACAGTCGCTTACTGTTGAGTGGCGGACTCAACGGAAGGCTGTGATTGGTCCATGGTCTCGGAACTGGAAAGGGAACCAGAACCTGGTTTCATTTGGTTTTATTTGGCGAATTTAAACCATACGATAGTATTTCAGTGGACCAATAAAAGCCTTCTCTTTTAGCACATCAGTCAACAGTAGGCGACTGTTGGCTGTTGTTTTGATGAGTCCCAACCAATATAGAGTTGGAAAAGTGGCCACCCATCGCAAGCTTTGTGCTGGGTTTCTATTTGTCTCTGATTCAAACTGCATTTAATCAAAAATGATTCAGATAACCTTCAGTGCAAACCTGAACTCAACCTATTGGTTGTGAAGTAGGCTAACATATGTACTATTTGCAACATGAATAGCAGTGTGAGGATGATGATCTTGGATTTTGCTCTGCTCATAAATGGAGTGAGAACTAACAGATTCAATTTCAAAGGCACACAAATGCTTGCAGAAGCCAATCGTTTGGAAGTTCTTACATAAAAAATACACATCTTGGTCATTGCTTATGAAAACTTTTCTTAGGAGACCAAAAATAGGTAAACTGGTTTCCTCATGTACATCTACATATAAAGTCGTACCCTCAAGATACTTTGTACCATTGATCTCTATCCAAGAACACCTGACAGTGTTTGGGCTGTGTAAAACTCCTCGGTAAGAATTGGTAAGGAAGCACTCATTAAAGTTTGCCCAAAAGGCTTGGTCATTTTTTTCAACTTCATTTCGTCCATATGCTAAAACGTTCTTCGAAAATTTTTGCGATTGCAAGTTATGACTAAACTGGACTTGAATTTTTTTTGCAATTGTCAAACAAATATTAGTTCGTGTTGCTACAGAATTTGCTACACTTTTTAATATTCTGTGCTTGCTTTCAAAGCGCATAGTCCAGAAGTGGATGAGCGGTCCAAAATCATGTATTAGTCTAGGATAATGCAATAGATTATGATGCTTCAGAGTGAGCGATTTCTTAGTTAACGCAAGGTAAAGAAAGTGGTGTTCTTGAACAAGGGAGATTAATGAATGCCTAAACTCAATGTTCAATGATGGACTCATTACAATGTTGACAATTTTGCGGAGTAATTTATACAATTTCCAAGAAGGATCATTCGAGGGGATTAAATCTCCTAGAAGAAGCCCAAAATACTTAACAAGACAAATGGTTTCAGATGATGACATTTTCAAAGTTTTTTTTGTATCTTGCAAAGACACAATCGTAAAACAAGGTGGACGATTACTCATGTCAGCAGCACCAAAGTTGAAATTATTAATTCTTACATTTAACTCTGATAAGGTTAGGTAGCGTTTGACCTTGACGTAATGATGAAGCAAGAAAAGAATATCACGTTTTGCAATACCCTCAAAGATGTCATGCATGATGTCAACAGACATGTTCTTTAGAACATGAAAATTGGCGACATCATTGAAGACGCACCTTTCTTTGATTCCTGTCATTTTTAAATTTTTTATCGCCACATCAGCTTCATAGTCCTCTACTTTTCGAAGGAGCTCTGGGTTTTCTACAACCATAAAATCTCTTTCAGTTTTATCTGACTTACAAAACCTACAACAAAAGTTGCTACGAGAAAAGTTTTCAGTGAATCCACCTAGGCAATTTAAGCCTAAATTATCACCAACAAGAAGTGATGACTGAAAAAAAATTCTCCTAGTTACATTTTCACTGACACTAACTTGAATGCCTTTTTTTATGAGAAAGTTAAGCTCTTTGATCAATGGTTTAAAAACAGCTTTCTTACCAAAACGTTTAAGATTTACGGACTTCACTAATAGCGCAACAAAAATTGAAGAAAGAGATGATTTTTTTTCAGGTGGCAAACACGGTAAACTTACATAGGTTGAATTTACTTTGTTAATTCCTGCATGGCCACCCAATGGGTTGCCACATTCAAAACAATCGTTGAAAACAAAGAGAGGCAAAGTAATGCCATCAGATCTATGTGGTGTGCTCCGCCAAACATTTCCCTGAACAAAATTTTTAAGGAGTAATTCATCTTTATCTAAGCTTTCAATGTAGTTCAGTATATCAGTAAGAACACCTTCTTGACTCAAAAACTTGGTTAGGACTTTCCTCAGCGGTATAAATACACTACATTCTTTGACAGGGACAGTACGATAAATTCCTTTAATCCTTTTTCTCTTAAGAACTCGGCCAAGAATTACAACTTTTGGTGGTATATAGGATCCTTTGCCCTCCATCTTTTTTAACTGCAGGTAGTTGGACTTATTACTATTTAGGGAACTGTTCACACGGGCAAACAAACCATCCATCGAAGAAACAATATGAAAAGCATCTTCTTTTCCTAATGTAGCACACAAATTCATTATTTTTTGTCTGTACATGTTATTTACATCCTTAAGTAAATTATTTACGCTATTAGTGGTGGCTTGTACATGAGAAAACGGAATCGATGGATTAGAGTTTAATGAACTAAAGAAGCCTTCTATTTTATTTTCAATAACTTCGTTTATCTCATCATCTGTCATTAAATGGTTTTCGGTTTTTGAAACGACACTTTCAACACCAGAAATTCCAGCAAAAACTGCGTCCCTTGAAATGTTTGCGATTGATGTTTCATTTCCAGGTTTCAGTCCTGTCGAGACTATAGGATCATTAGAATTGGTAGAAGAATCATTAGAATAGGAAGAAGAATCATTTGAACATTTTTCATGAACACTTTTGAAGTGGAATGAAAAACTATTTCTGCTGGGAAATGAGCGCATACAAGATTTATCATAAAAACAAGTGACTGGGTCCCACATTTGCATTTTATGCTGTTTTTTAAAATGTTTAATGAGCTCTTCATAAGATGGAAAGGACTTTTCCTTACAGCTGAAGCAAAAAGCCATTTCTTTGTTCGGTAACCGTAAAATTGAAAAGAAGTTGGCAAAATGTACGAACTGTAACAGTTCTAAAACCTATATCCGATGAAAATTGAAAGAGAGGACAACTACATTTATCCAAACTACTGAAGATTAGTCAAATTACAAATAGGACAACTGAAATACATAAAAAATGCAGTAAGCACCTAAAAAGTGTCAAGTAAATATTCTTAAAGCACCAAAAATAGTCAAACACAATTTCAGCAACAAAAAAACAAAAAAAAAAAAAAAAAACAATAATAATAAAAATCAGCTAGAGTCAAAAAATTGAAAAGAAATAAATGAACTGCACATGGACTGTTTCAGTAAAACAGTCTTTTGCAGTAGATGTTTATTCCATTTTTCTTACAAGTTTAAATCTTTGGCTAAAGTCCCTAACTGAATATACGTTTGATCGCAATCAGAATTAAATTTGTACACAAATTTATGTAAGAAAAGCCACGGGAGCCGACAATCTGGTGGGTAGCCCACATCCAGAAAAGTTAAGAGTCTATAAACAGTGTCTACTGCCTTTTTTATGGAGGTAAATGAATATTTAATGTCATTTAAAACCATGTAAAATTGGCAGTTGGGAATTTCGCCGATAATAACAGGTACAGGCTGCACCGGATAGCCATGCTTTGACAGAATCTCTGTTCGAGCAGAAATTTTTAAATGGGCTTCTTGCATGCTTGCAGCATGCAAAAGAAAACCATTTTTTACTTCAATTTGAGATGGTTTCCACGTTTTGTTGACTTGAATTGAAGTCAGTAGCACTGGTAACAATAGTAATGAATATATGTCACTGGAATTTTGATCTGAAATCACCAGACAAAACAAAAAATTAGTGATGCTGTTTTAATCTAGTCTAGCTTGACATTTTCATTTGCAGAGGAGCTTTTGAAGTCAGGAGTTCTCAAATTTTCAGTACTCACGGACCACTTTTTCTCCTTTGTTGCCAACCACCCACCTTAATTAATGAGCCTTTTTTTCCCACTTTGCAAAAACAAAAAAGGGAAAATTTCAAAATGGGTTTGTTCCCTGCGATATATCGATCCCATTTAACGCACGTGAAATATTGAATTTTGATAAATTGAATTTCGATAGTTTGCGTGAGTTTAAATGCAATCGATTTATTGCCGCAAGCAAGCCTACCCCAAACGTGACTTAATACCCGAACCCTGTTCGTGGCAGTGTCGCATACGCCCTTCATGTTAAGTATAACTCCTAAAACATCGACCCATCCCACAGTGGCTCAAAAGATGATCAAACTAGGACACATTCCTTTCAAGTCCTAACCCCACCACCCAAAAATGATCGGGGGTGCCCCCCCCTCCGCCTAACTTTTAAAAGAGTTGAGATAAAAAGTTGCTGTTTGGATTAATCCTCATTATTTTGGAGGAGTTCGACACCCCCCCCCCCCCGTGCCCCACCGCCGTCGAACTTTTGAACGAGTTGAGATAGAAAGTTACAATTTTGACCAATATTCATAATTTCGAATGATTCATTTGTTTGTTTATGGTCCTACCCCCCCCCCCCCCCCACCACCACCACCACCACGAAAAACGATGGTGCCCCCCCGCCAAACTTTTGAACGGGTTTAGATTAAAAGTTGCTATTTGGATACTATCCTCATTATTTTGGATGACAAATTTTTTGAGGGAGTTCCACCCCCCCCCCCTCCGTGCCCAACCCCCGTCTAACTTTTGAACGAGTTTAGATAAAAAGTTGCAGTTTTGACCAATATTCATTATTTCGAATGATTTTTTGTTTGTTTGTAGTCCTACCCCCCCCCCCCCTCCATCACAAAAACGGAGGTCCCCCAAAAAAACCGGGGTGCCCCCCCCCTCCGCCTAACTTTTGAAAGAGTAGAGATGAAAAATTGCTCTTTGGATTAATCCTCATTATTTAGGATGACAATTTTTTTGGGGGAGTTCAACCCCCCCCCCCCCCCCTGTGCACCACCCCCGTCTAACTTTTGAACGAATTGAGATGGAAAGTTGCAGTTTTGACCAATATTCATTATTTCGGATGATTTTGTTTTGTTCGTAGTCCTACCGACCCCCCCCCCCAACTGAGGGTTCCCCCCCTCCGTCTAACTTTTGAAAGAGTTGAGATTAAAAGTTGCTGTTTGGATTAATCCTCATTATTTTGGATGACAATTTTTTTGGGGGAGTTCAACCCCCCCCCCCCCCTTGTGCACCACCCCCGTCTAACTTTTGAACGAATTGAGATGGAAAGTTGCAGTTTTGACCAATATTCATTATTTCGGATGATTTTGTTTTGTTCGTAGTCCTACCGACCCCCCCCCCCCAACTGAGGGTTCCCCCCTCCGTCTAACTTTTGAAAGAGTTGAGATTAAAGTTGCTGTTTGGATTAATCCTCATTATTTTGGATGACAATTTTTTGGGGAGTTCAACCCCCCCCCCTCGTGCCCCACCCCCGTCTAACTTTTGAACGAGTTGAGATGGAAAGTTGCAGTTTTGACCAATATTCATTATTTCGGATGATTTTTTTTTGTTCATAGTCCTACCAACCCCCCCCCCCCCCCCAAACTGAGGGTGCCCCCCCCATCTGTCTAACTTTTGAACGAGTTGAGATAAAAAGTTGCTGTTTGGATTAATCCTCATTATTTTGGATGACAATTTTTTTGGGGGAGTTTAACCAACCCCCCCCCCCCCCCCGTGCCCCACCGCCACCTAACTTTTGAACAAGTTGAGATAAAAAGTTGCTGTTTGGATGAATCCTCATCATTTTGGATGACAATTTTTTTGGGGGTGTTCAGAGGTTCAAGGTTAAGAGGAGGGTTCTAGACTTTATGGACAAACTGAACCCTTTAACTTCAAAGCCTTGATTGTGGCTCAACAAGAGATCAAAACATCTATAAAAGCATGACAATTGAAAGCAGGAAATGCATTACAATTCGAATATTTTGTGGTGCCCTAAGCTCAGTGAGGCTGACTTTAATAGGACAACTATTAACTATGACTATGAATGTAAGGATTATTTGCTTTAAAATATTCCATCGATTTGGAGGTTACATTCTTGTGTTGAGTCATGATTAAAACATCAAAGTGAAGCAATTCATACACTTTGGATGGATAGAAACTTTCACATCACAATTAATGCTTACCAACATTGGTCAGATCTATTTCCAGAGATTTTAATGTATTCCGAAACTGTGAATCATACTCCGCATTCCTCTCAGCCAAAGAGATTATTTTTTCCTTGAGTTTGTTCCATTCGGTGAAGAAAAGAGCAGGGTCTTTTTGGGGGTACGTACATTCAAAATCAATGTCAATCTAAAAAAATAAAAACAATTATTACTAAAATTATCATTAAAACGACTGGCACTGTTCAAACAAACGTCCAAAAATATGAATTTTTTATCCCGAAAAGACAATTTTCTTTTAAATTTAATGCTGATGAACTAAATTACACTGCTCAGCATGAGTGTGCGTGCAGTCGCGCAACATACAATGGGCATTTCTAGCCAAATGCTAGCAGTTAGAGCAAAACGGAAGACATTTTGCCATGCCTAGGACCGTTTCGCTTATGATTTCAGCTAGAAGTGAATCTGAAAACTTCCCCAATGAACATTTTGCACTTACACCCTTCAACACAATCGGCAGCGTGGCTGAAGGGACAATGTCTCTGGCTACGGGTCAAGAGGTTGGTGGTCGAAGTCCCGCTCCGTCCACTGTGTTTTTGCATTGCGTGTTTGCATCGACATATTTATTTTCTCTACGTTTGGACTATTTTGCCGTGTGCACAGAACTGCATTTTATTTTACAAGTAAGAACTATGCAAAAATTAAACATATAGACTACACACATTTTTGCAGAGGTTAGGGAATGGGGGAGATAGCATTGTCAATACTAAAATAATAAGAAAGTGGAGAATCGCTGAAGCAATAATAATTATAAATATGATTTTCCTGAATCACCAAACGTAGAAAAACCGGAAATTTCTACACGGCATTCTTGGTGCCTTCGACTCCAGGCAGTGGCGGATCCAGGCATTTTTTCTGGGGAGGAGGGGTATGCCCACGGATTTTGAAATTGGAAGCGTTGCATTAGAAATTTTGGGCTATTTTCTGATGAAAAAAGGCAAAAATTTAGGCTTCTGGGGGGGGGGGGGGCAGATCTGCCTCTGACTGCAGGGATGTAGGATTTTAATTTTTGTTGCAAGCGGATTTATGAGTTCACGAATCACACTTCAGGAAGAGAAGGGTGCGGAGAAAAGTATTAAAAAAAAAAAAAAAAAAAAAGGCAATAACGAAACGAACAATTATAAATTAACTATGGTTTCTTCAACGATTCTTCTACTCTCTTACCATTCTCATATTGACCATGCTACCCCCCCCCCCATGCAAAAATGAGTGTTGTTTGAATGTTTAATTTTTGCATAATTCTTACTTGTAAAATAAAAAGCAATTCTGTGCACACGGCAAAATAGTCCAAACGTACAGAAAATAAATATGTCACTGCAAAACCACAGTCACCGGAGCCGGACTCGAACCAACAACCTCTTGACCCATAGCCAGAGACATTGTCCCTTCAGCCACGCTGCTGATTGATGAGGAGGGCAGCCAGTAGCAGCTATTTGAGGTCACGCTCGCAGCCAATTTTTTTTCTCTGTTTCTAAGACCCATTCACAAAAGCAGCAAAACATGAGTCAAATAGTTTCTTATAAACTACCAATCCTGAAAATTTGATTAAATTTCGAGGGTCCGGGTTCATGCACTCGCCTTGTAAGGATATTTTGATGTCACATGCTCACAGATTTTCTTGAGTTGACTTAAACATTCTGAAATAATTGTTTGAGATCGCCTCACCTTGAAATTGTTGAGAAATTTGTCAGTTTCTCATAACTTAAAAAACACTGATGAATAGAGACAGGAATACTATTCGTACATTTATACGTGGGAATATTTTAGTTCATCATAATGGAAAAGCAGGATAAAGGCATAAACTAAGCACGTAAGGTCTAAAGCTGTGCACAAATGATTTGATCAGAAGTAGACTCAGAATTAAGTCACCAGAACTTTTGACCAATCAGAGGTGCTCTGAATCCACTTTTATAATACTGTGCAGGTACGCAGAGATGTAGTGATCTTCTTTCCTAACTGATGAGGTAACTGTAGCATCCTAGGAGATGGATGGCTAAGTACCATCTTTCAGGAACACCAAAATTTCATCTTTCAGGGACTTTCCAGGAATGATTGTAGGAGGTCCTCCAATTAAATTATTAAATGCATAAATTACACAGATACAAAAAACACCACTGAACATTTTTAGAAATATTGACACTATAACATGATTGATTGAGGGCAAAAAGATCATTTTCTTTTGTCTGGATAGTAAATCAAATGAGAATATTCTGTTGTGATGGCATGGCTGGCAGATGATTCATTTATTAATTTAGAAACGCCAGATCATGAGCTGAAAGATTGAGAAACTAACAAAACCGATTCAATCTGTGTGTTTGAGGGTTGATTACAATTAGCAAAGGTTGTAATGCTATCCAGTCGATGATCGAGTACATGTTATTCTTAGGGGTGGCATCATTCCGATAGAAACGCTTCCATCTCTGCCGAAATTCACCGATAGTTCAGGAGTCATCGGTGAATTTCCGCAGAGATGGAAGCGTTTCAATCGGAATGATGCCAGCCCTAAGAATAACACATACTCGATCATCGACTCTATGGCATTACGATACGATCGTTCATCATCAGCCTGCAGCTTTTTCCAATGTGCTGAATTCAGTTCAGGAGAAAAAAATGGAAAATATACAATTTCAATTGCCTAAAACTTCATTTTTTAATTTCATCACCGTTTCTCAAAGAAAAACGCACTGTTATGAGAGAGATGTAAGATGGTTACTGAACAAAATAAGCTTTTGATGTCAGCACTAAAATGGTCAATTATAAAATAGTTGGCTCAGTGAGAAACATACATCTTTAAAACAAAGTAGCAAGGAGCATTCAGACTTTACTGTCTGGCATTGACTGCAGATGTGACTGAAAATGCAAAAGCACTTTTCATCAGAGAAGATTGAGAGATTGATTGATTGATGAGCTGATAGTAAGCTTTTCCTTACTATCTGCTCAGTGATTCACTTTTAGACACAATAGTTTGCAGTTAAAACCAAACATCAAACTCTTTAATTTAGAATGTGCCAGCTCTATTTTTTTATTGAAAATCTAAACTTTGTAAATATTTATAAGCTCAAAAACTCGGCAGGAGCTATTGTAAAATTTTGTATCGTTTAGTAAACTACAAAAATACTTACAAAACAGTAACCTTCTTCAGACTTGAAAGCTGGAAAAGATGCCAAGTAATCATAGATATTTTGATCACTCTCCTGAAATTCTTTGAGTCGGTAGGGGCTTGTTAATTTAAACTTTTCATTGAAGTTTTCTCCCAGCGAGTTATTTTTTAGCCAATCGATGACTGTCGCAATGTGTGCCGGAACTTTTAGTTCTTCAACACTTTCAACTGAAACAGAATCGGATAAAAAAATATCAAGAGTCTTGAAATCGTGAAGCAAATTTGTGGGTCATGTGGGTTTAGTACTGCTTCCAGCAGGCTGATTGTATACTTTCATGTAAACCAAAAGTAAACCAATAGTAAAGACTGTCTACATGAGTGACTCTATTGGTCTAGCATTGTAAGACTTGACTGTTGCTATGTTTTAACCCGCCGTCACTCGCGCCCTAAAAACTTCCGCGAGTAGTCGCGCGGGGTCGTTTTCGACCCCAAAGTTCTTTCGTCCCATTTTACCATTGTCATTCAAAATTTTGATTTCAACCATGCAGAATAGTAATAAGTATGTCTTTGAAAAGCTTTTCACGTGAAAACTGGGTTTGAAAAAAGAATTTTACGTTCAGTAATTGCTATATTGTAATCTGTGTCGGAAAAACCCTAAAAATGTGATATTTCCCAGATTTTTATCGGTCAGCTGCCTTTAACTAGTTTTGAAACTCCTAAACCGAGGTTTTTTTACTTCTAGGCACTACTGAAGATAATTTCATGAAAAAAAAGTATGGGGTTATGGGGGCAAGTTTTCGAGATATACCCCCCTCAATACCCCTCCTATATTTAGTCCTAAAATTTTGGAGATGAAACAACTAACCATCTGAAAAACTTTATTTTTTACCGAATGAGATGGAATAAACGCCAATTAAGGTAAGCAAGATTCTATCAACCAACAAACGGAATCCAAATTGAGGATTCAGGGGAGGGCTGGAGGGGAAAAGGGGGTTGGGGGGTTAGCAAAGTGGAGATCCTTGAAATTTTTTTTGCTGTGATCTTTTTGCTTTTCGTACATGATTCCAGATACCCTTTTTCACCTCCCTTCCGCTTTTCCCCTACCATCCACCTTCATTTCCCCTCTCATTCCCTTTTTTCCCTCCCCACTCCCCGCCCCATGTGATATAATCAAACTTTCGCAGAAAAAAACAAAAACATTTATGATAAGTGGCGTCGCGTGTAATCTGGCAACGCCGCATTTCGTGGATTCAAATGCATGAAAAAAGTCAAACTAATGGAGGTGCGCAGTGCATTCCCTCGAATCGACACTTTGCACGGGTTTGAATGGACAAAACGCAGTGCTGCCAGATCGCAAGCGGCACCGCACTGATTCATGTAAAAATGGATACGTAAGAAATTGGGATAAACGAGTAATTTAGAAAAAAACAGTGAGAGCAAACATTAGATTTGCTGAAAGTATTGTAGTAAGTATAGAAAAGTAAAAAACCAACGGCAATCACATCCCGCAAGTGTAAACAAGGCACAGAATCCACGTTTACGTTGTGTTCACTCGGTCACATTTTATGAACGTGAGTAGTCGCGCGGGGTCGAAAACGACCCCAAGCAACTTTGACGCGTCCGTGCTTCAAAACGAATGATTGAATTAAGTTCATACTAACAGAGTGGGTAGTCCAAACCCTTGAAGGAAGGTACTGAAACGGACGAGCTAAAACTTTAAAATTTTCATGGACAAAATTGCATTTTTCTGACACCTGGGGTCGTTTTCGACCCCGCGCGAGTGATGGCGGGTTAACAGCTACCCATGAGTATTCTTTGTAAAGCTATGGCAAACAAGAAACTTAACCATGGAAACGGCCAAGTCTCCCAATGCTCGACCAATGGTGTCACTCGTAGACAATCTTAACTATCAGTTTAAAGTAAATGTAAACGATCAGCCTGCTGAACTTACTTATTTCAAGAGAATCAATGTAAATTATAAGGGGAATGAAACAGGTTTAGAGAAAGGATCACCTCTTGAAAAATACTAAGAGAAATAAATTTTACATACCACTCAAATCTTGATCAGCTAACTTTCTTCTTCCAGAAATCACCTTGTCAGCTCTGAAAGTTCTTCTCATGTTGACATACTTTTCGTACAGCTTTCCTTTGGCTACATGCTTTTTGTTGTTATCATCCCTTCGAAGAGGTAAGTAGTAAGTACTTTCTAATTCACTGGGAAAGCACTCACAGATCGAGATTGCCATATCCAAGAATCTTTCTGGTGATATTAGTTTGGATGGGTCCTCCTCAAGCTCGTTAGAAATTATAATTTTTACGAGAAATTTTCTCATCCGTGGGATGAGCATTTGGTGTTTCTGAAAGAACGCAATAACTGTTCTCCCATCTCTACACTTGAGGAGTTGGTTTTTGGACCAATCACCATTCAATTTGCCTGTGTGAGTTGCATAGGTCAATGCCACAGGATTACTAGTAATTTTTGAGTCAATTGAGTTCGAGTTCCTTTTCCCTGATGTATTATTTCCGTTGAGAGTTGTAGGATCTGATTCTACGGTAGTAGTTGAAGTGTTGGTCGAGGCCGAATGCCTTTGAGCAAAGTCCGATTCTGCAGGATCAGTTGGAGCAATAGAAGGGGCGAAATCACTTTGAGCAGGATCCGATTCTACAGGAATAGTTGGAGCGATAGGTGGGGCCGAATCACTTTGAGCAGGAACCGATTCTACAGTTTGAGCTGGAGCGATAGGTGGGGCCGAATCACTTTGAGCAGGATCAGTTGGAGTGATAAGCGGGACCGAATCACTTGGAGCAGAATCTGTTCCTACGATAATTGTGGGAGTAATAGCATTATCCTTAATAATCTTCGAATCTTGGTCAGGTGTTGTAGTGTGCTCTGATTGTGGTATGTTAATCGGGGCAGTAGTACATGTTTTGATTTCCAAGGGAGTTCCATTTTCTTCCCAGACAGTGTTCAGGTTTAGTGGCGCAAACGTTCGTCGGGGCACTTGTGCCTTTCTGTTGGTTCTCGAAAGCTGCAAAAGGAAAGAGAATACATAGCTATTGGTGCCTTCACAACATCCTTCATGAAAAATTGCTCAGAAGGAGTTGAGATGTAGTCTGGGAAAGATATACAAAATAATGGACAAAATTGAAAAACAGCAGAATTTTGGCAGAGGGTAGGTGGACCCCTTAAGGTCACTTTCATATTTCGGGTTAAAAAGTAAGAAAAATGGGTCTACCTATTTATCAACAAAAATCATTTACCTCATGGTAATGAAAAAAATCAGGGGTGGTCATAGATGGTACAATCTGTGGTCATAATGGGCCAAATTACAACTTTCCGAAACAAATTCCAGCAAAACTCAAAAAAGAGTTGACTAAATACAAATCTGAAATTCTAGCATTATTAGATTTTTCCCTTAGGTCTACAGCTTATCAAAGTTGAAAAAAAGCTGGTAAAGTGGCCATAGGAGGTCCACTTATTACCCTAGTTTCTCATGAGTCCTTAGGGTGTGTATTATCACCAGAAAATAGTCCCCAGCGAAATCTTGTCGGCGGTGCCAGATATACCCAAAAATGTGACAAAATTACAATACTTTCTCTACACAGAGTGAGAAAGTAAAATGCCTTGATATCGAAATATATCAAAAACTATGAATTAAATAAAAAAAAAAAAAAAATTGATGCATGTTTTTTGTATCTGAGACAGTTTCCTGCTAGAGAGGTGCTTTGATTGTTTACGCACTGATGACTTCTGAGCCCTCAAAAAAACGACTTAAGTTTCTGGCGATTTTCAGAGAACTTCCTGGTAACACCCATTTAACGTAGGTATTGCTATTTTTAATGATTTCGATCGCATTGTCAGAGCACCTAGAGTGTTCACATTTCTTTGAAACTTGGAAGACAAGGGTTTTTAAGGTCGCTGATTTCCATGAATGGGGGTCTAAGTATGCTAAATGTGATTCAGACATGCTTTTTGAGGTTATACCACTAAACAGCCCAGTGCTTTGTGACTTGTCAGTGGAGCACGGGTCAACCATTACAAATATTAGGTAGGTACACATAAAATTTTTAAAAAAATTGAATTTTATGAGTGTCGCGGGTGGAGGGGGGTCGGAGGGGAGGGTGGGGGGAGGGGCTGAACCATTCCGAATATTACACATCGTTATACAAACAAATTCATATAAATAAATTAGTGTGGGTGGTTGGTTGGCAGAGGGTGATGGGAGGGGGAGGGAGATGAGACGAATGGGGTGGGGGGAGGGGAGGGAGTAAGAGGTTGGTGGAGGGTTGGGATGCGGGCTCAACCGTTACAAATATTACATACGTTTGTGAAAAAAAATAAAAATGGTGTGGGTGGTTGGGGAGGGGGAGGGAGTTGGTGGAAGGAGGGGGGTAAGGGCTCCACCAATATTTTGTCATTGCAGGGGCGCAAGGCTCAATCATTACGAGTACAACACATATTTATTTTAAAAAAAAAAATGTGGGTTGTGGGTGGAGGGAGCGCGGGATGGGGGAGGTATTGGTGAGGGGGTTGGGGAGGGTGAAAGCTCAACCATAATTTTGTCATTGGGGTGAACGTGTGGGTCGTGGGGGTGAGGAGGGGGTGGGGTGGGGGAGGAGGGGGTGGTGATAGGAGGTCCTACGCCCCCGGCCAAAACTTGGAGGGAGAACCAATTATAACAAAAAAACTGACCGTAAATAAGAAATAAACAGACTTGACTATTCAGACGATTTCTCCACTTCTATATGATACTCTGGTTGAAGGGGGTGGGGAGGGGGAGGGTTTTGGGTCTAATCGCTGAGAGGGTAAGGTCAGGGTGATATATTAAAGGGATTAAAATAACTTTGGATGAAAAAAAAAGGATGGAAATGGAGCATAACTAGAAAAATTGCAGCAAAAGTAGTGAAACCAATGTATTTTAAAGGTGGGCCTCGGAGGCCCATGTCAGGCATTCGTGTAACTTCGAATGGTCAGGCAGACTAGGGTTAACTAAAACCTAAGTTATGGGCCTCTAAAGTACGTGGTAGCTATTTGGCCGCCATTTTGTTTGGAGGGGGGCTACTGAAAATCTGTAGAAAAGAGATTGCTTAGTTTTTTAAGCCGTTTTAAATGATGAAATTTAAAAAATACCCCCTGCCATTTGAAAGATGCAATATACTGGCAACACAGGGTACATTTTGGGGCCTACGCCCCCCTAAGGAGGGTGGGGACCCCCCCCCCATTTTCTCTGAAGTCGCTTAGAGGTAGTAGATTATTCCTGAGTTTATCAGATTTTTACAACCAATCAGGTGCTATCAGCAAAAGTGTGATCTTATTTCTTGGACACCCTGTATGTAGACCCCAATAAATGAAATCAGCAACCTTAAAAACCCCCATCTAAGTTCCATAGAAATGTGAACACTCTAGATGCTCTGGCAAAGCAATCGAAATCATTCAAAATAGCAATACACACTTTACCAGGAAGTTCTCTGAAAATCGCCAAAAACTAAAGCCATGTTTTTGAGGGCTTACGAGTCATCAGAGCGTAAAAAATCACAAGTACCTTTGTTACTGGAAATTATCTCAGAAGCAAAAAACATGCATCAATTCAATCGATTTAATCCTAAGTTTTTGATCCAAATCCAATCCAAAAGTTTTTGATATATTTCGATAAAAATGGAATTCTTTGTCACATTTTTGGGTATATCTGACAACGCCTGCAAGATTTTTCAGGGGACTTTTTTCGGTGAAAATACACACCTTAAAGAACAATTACACCAAAATTCAGCTGTCTTTCAATTTTGTCCACTATTCGGCAAAAATAAGTCTAAATTTCCCGGACTAAGGGGGTAGTGGCAAAGCGTGCAATATGGCAAAGATGAATTTTGTCCATTTAAACCACGAAGGTTGAATGTCAGGGTATTCAATGAGCACCCCATAGTTCTGTCTACTTCAGGCGTTTAAATAGACAAAATGCAATCAAGCCAGATTGCACGCTTTCTTACTGAGAGAGGCAATGTTTTTCTGCGCAATAAACACAGAAACAGACCACATCACATGTAAACAAAGAAATTGCATCAGTAATCTTTTTTGAAACAACCTCAACAAAACTTTTGTCTCTGATGATAAAGCGATGAATAACAATAACTTGACCTGTCCTAAACTCAATCTCTGTTGTAAATCTGTAAGTAAATCGGCTAAAATGGATTAGGCCTGTTAAAAAAGTGATGATCGACTCAGTACAGAAACATGCAGAAACTCCAATAAGCCATTAGAAACATTTTATCAGTCTCTTTAAGCGACTATTCAAAGTGGCAGACATAGCGCTCATTTCACAAAAAAAGGCCGATGACAGATCATGCGGCTCGCTGCGCACAGATGGACGTGTTTGCGTTGTTGCACTTGCGCAATAACGCAAACTCATCTCTGCGCAGTAGACAAACCCATCTGTCATCGGCTAAATTTCGTGAAACAACCTCTACCTGTGTCTTGGCCATTCACATTCGGTTGAATGGTGTTAATTTTGACATGTTCAAAATGTCAGGCCTACAGGCTGATCGGTTACTTTTACATTGAACCGATAGTTGAGACTGATAATTATTGGTCCAGCATTGTAAGACTTTGCCCTTACTGTGTTAATGATATCGTTAAGTTTTCCGTTAGTTAAGGCTTCCTTATTAAATGGTAGCTTTCCCTATGACGCAAGTTGGTTCCCAACATCCCTGGCCTCATCCACAAGAAACGAATACATCTACTATGTATCAAGGTACATCTATACCTTGAGTGACAACCATTGAACAATATGAATCAAACAGGTGACACCACGTTTATTACCTAGAGCTGTTAGGTATGGCATGGCGTTACGGTAGCAAACAAGTTAAGTAGGCCTTCACAATTCAAGATGTACAGAGTAAATTTCAGGGAAGGGAAATCCTGCTCAAGCCTAACGATTAGTTGCATAGCAAAGATTTAGACATACGAAATATGAGATGCGTTATACTAACCGGTACGTTGCAGAGCAGGTTATTCCTCAAGTTGCTAACGTGCAGGTTTGTAGTTTGGTTGGACGGAGTTGTGGATTGTGACTTCTGTTGCATCTCCTTCGTTGCACATAAATCTGAAAGGATCTGCCCTCGTGACATTTAGGTGATCATGGAAGACTTGACGCACAAAAAACTAGAAACCGTGATGACACTAAACTCACACGAATCAAAATCAAAGAACTTTCAAACCGACGCCCGACACTACGACAACGTGAGATCAAGGTATATGGATGGAGAACGATAAACAAAGGAAATTGGCGGGACCAAAACTTGACGCACAAAAAACTAGAAACCGTGATGGACACTATAAACTCACACGAATCAAAATCAATGAACTTTCAAACCGACGCCCGACACTACGACAACGTGAGATCAAGGTATATATGGATGGAGAACGACAAAGAAAATTGGCGGGACCGGGACCGGGCAGAGATTAATAAGCCTAAGAGATATGGCATAACGATTCTAAAGTGTTGTTCGACTCCTACGAAGTATGCAATGTGGCGCACGCTGGTGACCGTAAACATTGTTACTACTGTTGTTTGAAATGAGGTTGACAGCAACCCACTAACTAAATTACTAAGATTAATAAAGTGGTGGGAAGTTTAATGAGCTCTGAGTTTATTTTGAACATGAATCTAAAATTCTAAGTCACTTTAATCATCCAACGGCCATAATTGACAAACATTTGTAAGCGACAGAGAAATCTAACCTCATTTCCAACAACATGAATAACAACAATGTTTACGGTCACCATGTACTGACACGTTGTATCACGGCAATTCGCAGGGTTTTTACGGAGCCCGGCCAACGGTTTTTTAACACGGCGGAGATAGGAAGTGCCATATCTCTTAGACTTAGTAATCTCTGGGACCGGGTGACCGCGACCATAGAGTATAGAATTGAGTAGAGTGGTCACTCAATATTACAAGAAGACGAAGGAGCGGACGCTCAAGAGAGAGCGTCGGTGACTACGGAGTCCCTCAGTTGCCTCATCGGTGTGGGTATGGGTCAGGTACTCTAGTCTATACAGGGGTATTCAAAAGTCCCGCACCGGGCCCATAACTTTTTAACGGTTTGACCGATCAAAACGAAACTTTCAGGATCCCCCTAACTGAATGTGATCTACATTTGGACGTATCCAAAAAAAATTTTGGGAGGCCCCTTGAGGGGCATGCGGACCCCAACTCAAAATTTTCAAATGACAACCCCCCCTTTGTGATACATCGTTTGAAAGGGCATAACAAATGATGATTTTTGGCATAAACCGCAGCTCGTTATCGATTTGCATTTTCGATATATCGAACGTCAAAGTTCGATTTGGACCCATTTTCAAAAAATCAGAACTCCCATTTGAAAAGTCGGATTGTAAAAAACTAGGAGTCCAAAATACTCTAAAAAGCAAGCGTTCTTCAGAAAAAAATACAGTTTTGAAAAAATTTTAGTAAAAATTTTATTTTAGAGCCCCCAAAAATTTTTAACGTTATTGCCCCCCAGGGTGGCTATCTGAAAAATTCCGTAAGACGACCCCTATCGAGTGATACATCGATGAAAAGGGCATTACAAACTGAGCATTTTGGCGCAAACCGGAGGTCGATATCGTTTTTCACATTCGAGATATCGAATGTCGAAGGTCAATTTACAAAATTCAAATGTGAAAAACGATATCGACCTCCAGTTTGCGCGGAAATGCTCGGTTTGTAATGCTCTTTTAATCGATGTATTACTCGATAGGGGTCGTCGTACGGAATTTCCCAGATAGCCCACCTGGGGGGGGGGGCAAAACCTTTAAAAATGTTTGGGGGCTCTAAAATCAAATTTTTACTAAAATTTTTGTCAAAACCGTATTTTTTTCTTAAGAATTCGCTTGCTTTTTAGAGTATTTTGGACCCCTAGTTTTTTACAAACCGATTTTTCAAGTGGGAGTTCTGATTTTTTGAAAATGGGTCTAAATCGAACTTTGGCCTTCGATATATCGAAAATGCAAATCGACAACGAGCTGCGGTTTGCGCCAAAAATCATCATTTTTCATGCCCTTTCAAACGATGTATCACAAAGGGGGGGGGGTTGTCATTTGAAAATTTTGAGTTGGGATCCGCACCCCCCTCAAAGGGCCCCCCAAAAAATTTTTTGGATACGTCAAAATGTAGATCACATTTAGTTAGGGGGATCCTGAATGTTTCGTTTCGATCGGTCAAACCGTTAAAAAGTTATGGGCCCGGTGTGGGACTTTTGAATACCCCTGTATGCGTGTAAGTACCAACACACCAACACCAACGAGCTATAATAGCGATTAATTTGACAGGATTTATGGGACGTGATATTGACAGTTCAAGGAGATTGTCATGATATAGAAATCACTTATGGACATTTGACACTGGCTCGGTTTGTTTGCCTCATATTTTTACTTTCTCACTCTAATGAAATTAGAAAAATTGAGAAAGTATTGCGATGGCGCAGAGATTTTCAAGGTATTTTGTTTCGATACTTGGCCCGCTGCGACTAAGTCAATCATGATAATTATAAAATAATTGGCTCTCACCATGCCTAATAATATCCTAAAGAACATCTATCCATCACATTTTAATATTTCTTAATTATATGTGGTTTGGAGAGGTAAATGCAAAACATTTTTGTGGCGTCTGTGAGTCCGTGTGTCCGTGTGTCCGTGAGTCCGTCTGTATCACAGCATAACTTTTGCACAATTAGTCCAAATGAATTCAAATTTTGCAGAAAGGTTGCTTTTAACATTCCCCAGAGGGCCTTTTTTTGTTTTTTTGAAATTTTAATTTTTAGGTTAGTTATGGATGAAAAATGGTTTCCATTAAAATCAATGATAAAATAGGTAAAAAATAGAAAAATTGGGATAATTCAAGTATGACTCAATTAATTTTGATGAATACAAACAAAAAAAGTCTACAGACAGCCTACAATAAAATAAACCTCTTATCATCCCACTATTAAACCCTGAAGACCGTTTAGAAAATTAAAATAGGTGCGATCCAACCAAAAAACAGAATGAACGTGAAAAAGTAAAATTAAATAATAAAAAGTAGAGTCGATCGATATTGGTTCAATGAATTTTCATGAGACTTTGTACACACAATATATTACCAAAGAACTAACATATTTTCCTGATATAGTCACCATAAACTACCATTGAGACCGTTTCAAGAGGCAATATAAGTGTTGTTCAGTAAAATATGGAGAATTGAGTAAAAAAAGTATGAACTAATATTCATAATAATTCAAGTATGACCAGAGCAATCTTGATGAATAGGGAAAAAAAAACCCAACAGATAGCCTAAAAAAAATAAACTAGTTATCTTTGTATTTTAAAACCCTTAAGACCCTTTTAAAATCAAAATATGTGCGATCCAACCAAAAAATAGAATGAACGTAAAAAAGGGTAAAATTAAATAATAAAAAGTAGAGTCGATCGATATTGGTTCAATGAATTTTCATGAGACTTTGTACACACAATATTTACCAAAGAACTAACATATTTTCCTGATATAGTCACCATAAACTACCTTTGAGACCGTTTCAAGAGGCAAATAATTTGTTGTTCAGAAAAATAGGAGAATTGAGAAAATAAAAGTATAAACATAATATTCATAAAAATTCAAGTATGACCAGAGCAATCTTGATGAATACGGAAAAAAAAACAACAAAATAGCCTATAAAAAAATAAACTAGTTATCTTTTGTACTTTTAAAACCCTTTAAAACCCTTTTAAAAATCAAATATGTGCGACCCAAACCCAAAAAATAGAATGAACGTGAAAAAGAAAAATTAAATAATAAAAAGTAGAGTCGATCGATTTTGGTTCAATAAATTTTTCATGAGACTTTGTACACACAATATTTACCAAAGAACTAACATATTTTCCTGATATAGTCACCATAAACTACCATTGAGACCGTTTCAAGAGGCAATATAAGTGTTGTTCAGTAAAATATGGGAATCGAGTAAATAAAAGTATGGACATAATATTCATAATTTCAAGTATGACTGGAGTAATCTTGATGAATACTGGAAAAAAAACTACAGATAGCCTAAAAAAAAATAAACTAGTTATCTTTGTACTATTAAACCCTTAAGCCCCTTTTTAAAAATCAATATAGGGGCGATCAAACCAAAAAGAGAATAAACGTAAAAAAGTTGAAAATAAAAAGTGGAGTCAATCACTACTGGCGGGATGAATTTTGAAGGAACTTGGCCCCCCAAAATCTACAACCAAAGTAAGTTTTTGAAGAAGAACTTGATCCATATTAAGCTGAAAAATTCTTTTATAGGTCCACATTCTAAAAGGGGAAAACCCAAAATATTGTTATGAGTGATGGAATCAAAAATCAATTTTGATTGCTCCAAGCCATAAAAATTAAGGGGAAAATTAAACCACAAAAACAAATAGAATGCTTGTAACTGAAAGGAGAAAAAAAATGACATTCTAACCCGGGAATCGCTGTAAATCATGTTGACAGCAATTTGACAATTGAAATTTGGGATCGCTCAAATGGCCTTCAAATTTGAAGTAGGCAACTATACGTTCAGCTGCGTTACAAAATTGCCTACACTTCAGATTGAAGGCTGTCGAAAACTTTGAATATCAGGACTCTTTCCCTTTTTTAACTCAGTTTCCTTTGTGCATGGAATGGAAAGGCAATGAAAAGGGGGGTTTTTGGGGGTTTCCCCCAGAATATTGAAGGAGGGGGGTGTCTGGGGGTCTCCCACAGAATATGAGAGGGGGTCTGGGGGTTTCCCCCAGAATATTTCAAAAGGTCCAGGGGAACCCTCTAGAATATTTCAAGGGGGTCTGGGGGTATCGCCCAGAATATTTCAGGGGGTCTGGGGGTATCGCCCAGAATATTTCAGGGGGTCTGGGGGTTTCCCCCAGAATAGTTCAGGGGGGTCTGGGGGTTTCCCCCAGCTCAAATTTGTTGTGAGAAAGTGTTCGTAGGGTGTTCCCTACAGTTTATTTTAACCTTAACCCTTGTGTTTTGCGTTAATTACCAAGGTGTTTTAAACCTTCTGGTAACCGGGGGGGGGGGGGGGGGGTCAACCCAACTTAAAGCATTGCTGAGGGCTTACTTTTTAATACTTTTCAAATCTGTAAAAAACATCTTGCGTCCAGTTTTCTCTGAATAATAAGAGCATGCCCCGTTTTTCATAATTGTTCAATTTTTAAATGATTGGTGAAGAAATTATTTCCGTAATTGCACTAAATTTAAATATTCCACAAATTTTAACCGTTCCTTTGATTTCTTTGAATTTTGAAAGGATGCAAGATAATCCCAGAAACAATTACATATTCTGAAACTGCATGAAATAATTAAGCTGTAAGATCACAGGAATAAATAATTTTTTTTCTCAAATTTTCGCGGAGCTTTTGTGCCCATAATCACGGCAAAATTTGATGAAATTGTCTGATTTTTTGTGGAAAGGTTCTAAATACCCTCCTCGAGGCTGACATGGAAGCTCAAAGTGATTTGTTCAAATTTCAGCTTTATATCTTTAAATAATTAAACTGGCGTGAAAATCCACCCCCCCCCCCGGTAACACAAGGGTTAAAAAAAAGTTGTGACAAATTCACTTGGAAATTGGTTTTAAACGAAAGTGTAACTTGTAAGTGTTAGAGGGTGGTTATCTAGACACAGCAATCGATATAACTGTTTCTTTTGAAGGATTTGCACTGCAGATTTGCACGATTAAGAAAATGACGCATGACATAGAAATAAGCAAAAGAGGTTGTCCAAAAATCGCACCCCCTCCCCCCCAACTGATCCTGAAAACAATTGTGCCCGTTGGTAGAGCTAAGTGGGCGGCGTCGATTGGCGCGATCCGTTTTGACTGGACAAATTTTGGTGGGCGGGGGTGGGGGATCAAAGTGCCCCCACCCGAAATCTGCGCGCGACTGTAACTTTTGAACGAATAAAGATTTTTAGATGTGGTTTGCGCTAAAAAATGTCATTTTTTACGTTCTCTCGATAATATGCCACACATTTACTTTGAATTACTTTAAAATATGTTTTTGTCGATTTTTCATGGTTTCTGACTTCCGTGAAAGTGACATTTTGCCCCACGGTCATGCGGCGATTCTTTTCAGGGGTGCCAGTGCCCCCCCCAGACGCGATACGAGTTACCCCCCCCCCAAATCAAACAGTTTCACCCCCCCCCCCCCCCCCCTAACCTTCCCCCCTAAATCAGCTAGACATTTGCACCCCCTCCCCCAGCCCTTCCCCCAAATCAGACATTTTCACCCCCTCTCCGGCACTCCCCCCAAATCAGACATTTTCCCCTACCCTACTGGAGAGTCTAGGGGGTTAGGAATACCCACCAGTGGGAGGGGGGTTCGGGGGCCCTCCTCCGTTAAAATTTTTGGTCATTATCGAACGTTATTGGTGCAATTTTAAGCTGTTTAGGGGGGAAACTCTCAGTTACGGGGGAGACACTCAGTCAGGGGGGGGAGACACTCAGTCAGGGGGGAGACCCTCAGTTAGGGGGAGATCCTCAGTTAGGGGGGGAAATCCTCAGTCGGGGGGAAGACCCTCGCAGTTAGGGGGGAAATCCTCAGTCAGAGGGGAGATCGTTTTTCGTATTCGAGATATCGAATTTTGAAGATAGGCGAAAATTAAACTTTAAAATTTGATATCTCGAATACGAAAAGCGATATCGATCTTAAGATTGCGCCAAAATGCTCAGTTTTTTATGCTCTTTCAATTGATGCATCATTCGATTGTGGTTGCGCAACAGAAATTGCGAGATTGCTCCTTTGAGGGGCAAAATTTTAAAAGATTGTTGGGGGCTCTAAAATCAAATTTTGACTAAATTTATGCTAAAACCATTTTTGTATCAGTAAAGTACTCGCTTTTTGGAGCACTTTAGACTCCCAGAGTTTTAAATTCTGACTTTTTGAATAGGAGTAATGATTTTTTGAAAATGAGTCCAAATCGAACTTTGACCTTCGATACATCGAAAACGAAAAACGGTATCGACCTCTAGTTTGCGTCAAAAGTCTTAGAGTTGTAAGTCCTTTTGAACGATGTATCACAAGATAGGGGCTGCTGTTTGAAAATTTTGAGTTAGGGGGCGAAATCCCCCTTTATAGCGGTGCCTCGAAAAATTCTGGGTAGGTAAAAAGGTAGCTTACATTGAGGTATAAACAATCCCCCAGTTTCGTTTTTTTATGTGCAGCTGTTCAAAAGTTGGATAGGGAGAACGGAACTTTTGTACTCTAGCTGTATATTATTCTGTCGTTGCGGAATGCGGAAGTTATATATGCATAACGCTTAATATTTGGAAACTGTCCCTAACTATTCTCTCTCCATTCCAGCTCCACTCCCCTCCCCCCTCTCCTCTTTTCCACCACTCCCCTCCCCTCTCCACCACTCCTCCACCACTCCCCCCTCCCCTCCGCTCCCCTCCGCTCCACCCAGCCCTCCCCCCCACTCACCTATCATTTTACAATCTGGGATTGATGATTTTACAAATCAAAGAATCGTTGATTTTACAATGCGAGTTTGTTGATATTGCTATCAAAATTGCTGACTTCACGATCTAGGATTGGTGAATTGAAATATTAGAATTGGCGATTCAACATTTCCAAAGTTGGTGACATTACAAACGATAAAAAGGTAATTTATAAATTCACAAATTAGTGATGAAACAATCTGGATTGGTGGTTTGAATACTTAAAATTGGTGGTTTGAATACTTAGAATTGGTGATTCAGCATCTCAAAAATAGGTAATTTTATAAACCCAAATAATGGTGATTTATAAATCCAAAGATTAGTGATTATACAATCCAAGTTTGGTGATTTAATAATCCAGGCTTGGGAAATTACCAATTTTTTTAAATTGGTGATTCAAACAAAAATGCGTCTGTTGAAAGTACAAAAATTAACGTTGATTTCACAATCTGGATTGCGAATTTTACAATCCGGATTGCGAATTTTACAATCCGGATTGCGAATTTTACAATCCGGATTGCGAATTTTACAATCCGGATTGTTAAATCACCAACTTTTTTCCAACAAACCTAATTGGTAAATGAACAATTTTTTCTTTTGTTATTTCAACCAAATCTGGCAGGTTAAATCAAACATCCGCATGTTTGACTCACCAAATTTTTGACATTGTTTAGTCACCAATGCGTTTTTTGCTCATTCACCAATCATTTTTTTCTCAGTGCGGGCTCGGATCGTTTGCCTCTTTTTTTAAACTTGAAAAGAAAGTGATAAATCCACCTGAAATTTGTTTTACATGAAAGTGAAAGTGTTTTTAGAGTGACTACCTTGACACAGAAATCGATGTATTGGTTTCTTCTGGAAGGATTTATGATCAATAAAGACTCTGACTCATAAGGGAAACAAGTCAAATTTTCTCACATGCATAGTTGTTTTAAAATTCGGTCAAAACACTTGCACTTTTATTTAAACTAAATTATTCCTTTGCATTAATTACAATATTTAGATTTGAGGTTAAATATGAGGCGAACAACCCAGAATCAGATCGCCCACGCTGTTACACTTTGGGATAGGACTTTTAACTCGCATCATCCTCTCTGTTGTCATACCTCCTTGAACTGAACGCAATGCAACGGAACACTGGCAGTAAAAGAGATCACTGGCGTAGCGTGTAACTTGGCGGAAACGCTGTCGTTTGTCCATTTAAACTTGTTATTAAATATCGATTCGGAAGCTGTACAATTAGGACTTCCACGGTTCGATGTTTTTCATAGATTTAAATGGACAAACGCGATGTAGCCTTTCACGCAACAACGATGACATAGTTATGATTCATATCTCAAGTGGCGGAGCGAGCAACGTTGCAGTTTAACCCATGGAGTCGAAGTTATCATCAATGAAATTAAATACAGTCGACGAAAAAAATAGTGTCGGTCGACTCGTTAGATGGTGGTTCAGTTATAGGCTGCATGCGATACTTTTCACAATACATTAAAGTAGTGAACATGGTCTACCTGCTTTAAAATCCAAAGAGTCGATTTAAATAAATTCGCCAGCTGTACTTATCCGAATGAAAAGCCTCGAGCTTTGAGGTGATTCCTGGCGAAACTTTTTCCGGGTTTCAAATCGATGGATAGCGCCACTTTAGTCGCACTTTTGGGAAAAGTTGTGTTTTTCGCATTTTAAATTGAAAAGAAAAGAGAAAACGCAAATTTCCCAAGAACGTTTGCACCTGTGTAGTTTTTTGTGGATTTTTTAAGCCCAAAACGAGCAAAATTCGTTGAGAATTAAATCCGTAAATTATAAAATTTATTTCGCCATAAGCTTAGTGCGTGCGAGTGATTACGAGTGATATGTCTATCTGCCTCACTCGCACTCAATGAGGCCGAGTGTTTCGGCTTGAAACTTTCAGGGTATCTTCCTCAAGTGTGCTCACAGGTGCTGAAGTTCCTAAAATGTGTACTTTTAGCGTAATTTCGTAAATTGTTGCTAAAAACTGTTGGATTTTTGAGCTGCGCGAAGTGGGTGGTGTCCACGGCTCAAACTATTCGATCCCTGAAATCATCTTAACTGTATTAACTGTTAAAATTTCGCCTGCGGCCACTTTTAATAATAAGGATACTGATGATACTGTTAAATTACCCGTCTTCATGTAACATCAATTAATATGTTTTGCCTCATTTGTTTATTTGTTGCAGTATGGATGCCAGAGGTAGTGAGTTTTCGAAAGCCGTCAGATGGTCGGATGACAGTGTGTTTGCTAATCGGGCGGTTTTTTTAGCCGAGCGCGTCCCGGCTGCCTTGGCCGTCGATCACATCCTCGAATCGGACGCCGGAGTCTATCGCTGCCGAGTGGATTTTAAGCTTGCTCAAACTCGAAATTCCAAAGTCAATCTAACTGTCATAGGTAAGGCAGAATTAGCCCATTATTTTTTTTTTTTACCGAATGACGCATGCGATTCTGGCTGTAGAATCAAAATTAGGTCTATGGCAAGGTTACTGGAAACCTGTGAGACTGTTGGAAACTCTCGCTACATGTTGATCTACTTTTGGCTTTTAGGTAAAACCTATAAAAAATGAAAAAAACAAAAACTTGGTGTCGTAAAAAGCTTTTGGAACTGATTCATTCATAAATCGATTGCCATCCGAGGAACTCTGGTTCCAAGTAATCGCTGATTCAATGCTCTTTTCCCATAAGCGCATTTTTGAATGGAAATTTATTCTATAAAATCAAACAATCAATTATGCGACCTTCTTGCGATTCTGAATTCTGCGTCCTCGAAAATGTTGATTAGGAGCTCAACTTTTTGCTAAAAATTTAGGTTTGAGGGGGTAGCTAATCATCTGTGAATTCTGGGATTTAACTAAACGATTACAACTAATATTTCAAAAGCTAAATACCAAAACTTTTGTAAACAAAATTACAGACCTATCCCGGGTACGCTTTACCACTACATAGATTGTATTGGAGTTCCCCTGCTTGTTTTTTTATGAGTAATTCATGCTGAGTCATTAACTAGGTAAATGTTAATCGTAGAAAAAACGGAACCAAGGAAACTTTTGGAATGACTCATTTTAGATCAATCTTCTTTTTGTACCCAGCATTATACAGCAAACTATAGTTCCTCTAGCGACGCAAGCCTCCATCTTAGTGAAAAACGTCTTCCCTGTAAAATGTAAATGGGTTTGGCGGCTTAAAGGATTTCCAAGGGCGTTCCTAAAGTATTATCATGGAAAATATCGAAGCTCCCTTGATCCAGGATTAAGGAATTAAAAAAAAACGGCAAGCTCACGGATATCGGATGAAAGGGAGCACAAAAGGAGAGAAAATCGATTGAATCATGGTGGAACTTAAACACCCCGAAGCAATTCCTTTGTTTTCGTAAGCTCCCGTTGTTCGAGCTTTCTACCGAAGTGAAAGTTCGGCCGATTTCCCTCATTTCATCGCTTCAAAAATTTTCTAAATCTTAACAACAATACCTCCTTTGACCAATCCCTCTTTTCATTTCATCCGTATTTTATGTCTCAATTTTTGCGACCTAATTTCCTCTGAATTCGACGCACTATTGCTCGACTGGAATAGCCAAAAGTCACTAAAGCACTGCGTTGCCAGCTCGTATACAAACTGCAGTATGTTTGACATCGACGTATATCACCGTAAAATTACCCATAAAGGGAACCAAAGTTCAGATTAGATTTTAGAGTTGAGATGTCTCATAGAATGGAATCATGTCGGTACTCGGGCATTCAAAATAAGCCCATTGTGCCTCCTTCCAATTTAGAGCAAGCGGAGTTACCCTGTCGTCCCTGTCTTCATGATGAAGCACAGAAGGCCCCTCATTGTTAAGCTCCTTGCCTCCTCTGGGTCCAGTTGGTCTGAGCCCCAAAGTAAATATCTGATTCCGCTAAAAGCTTCGCAGTCACACACAAGGTAAAAAGGAGTTTCTTCTCCTTTACCATACCGTATGCAGTATGGACCGTGGTTCCTCAGAGAGTCCCACGATACTCAGGTGACGATGAAGGGTACAATGTCCCTTCAATAACAAGATTACTACCCTGAACTGGTCGAAATCGAAAATAGGCCATCCGCCAAGTTTTGTCTTATCTTTTTCATACTTTTTGATTTATTCTTTATTGCCTCTTGAGTTATTTGTTTAGCTTCTTTTGACGGTCGGTTGAACGAAAAAGTAAACGGTACTTTTTGTAAAGGCAGACAATCAAAAATTACCAAAAAAGAATGTTGTCCAAATAGCCAGGATCATTTGAAGGAAAGTAAAGAAAACATCGTGTCCATAAAGTGGCACTGAAAAAAAAGAAAGAAAGAAGAAAAAAAAAGTGATTTAAAAATCTCAAAGTGAGGCAGTCTTGACCATAAAACTGTATCGATGAAGGAAAGGAACGGAATGCTGAATCAACGAAATTGTATTGTTAAACAAACAATGTGATTCGTTGAATCAACACATTTTTTTGTGAATTTGACGTACCGCAATGTGATGATTCAACAATCTGTTTTGTCAATTTAACAATACAATATTGTTGTACTTTTGCATTCCGAAACGAAAACGATATGGTTTAGCTTTTTTGCGGAAACGATTTTCAACATTTAAATTGTTAGATAATTTCCCCCCCCCCCCCCCGCCCTCTTTTCATTATTTTTCAGAAACTCTTCGCAGAGTATTTGTGGCCGGCTTGTATATTAAGCTGGCTCACCATGCGTCGCTTTCAGAAGTATGGGAGCAAGCACCCCACGCTAAAGCGCTGCTTGTTTGACTGAATCTTTGAAATACGGTGAAATGTTTAAGTAACTCGAACGATGTCCTCTACCCACGCGTTTCGTTTAGTCTCCGTTCCACGAAAGGACGGCGGCACGGAACGGCCGGCGAAGGCCAACCCCGCTTCTCTTCACGTTGAAAATATCTTTGAAAAAGCTCTCTCTTTAGCATAGATGGCGTGCCGACTGAGTTTACAGCTGTGTATTGTAACGTTAAATCCCAGATTCTTTCTACATATCCTCTCATCTCTGCAGAATCCATTCGAATCGCATGGTGAATTCTATCTCTTTTTAAAAGAGGTAGAAAAAGAAAGATGTCATGCTGCCTTGTGAACAGACCGTTTTTAAAAAAAAAAAAAAAAAAAAAAAAAAAAAAAAAAAAAAAAAAAAAAAAAAAAAAAAAAAAAAGGAAAAGGCAAAAAAGGAAAGAAATCGGGGAAGAATGAAAGAGAGAAAGAGAGGAAAGGACCTTACGCAGTAGTGAATTTGACAGGTGCCTCAAAGAACGTATCTTTTTCAATTCGCTCTGTCGGTCATAATAAAAATGGAAAATGCTCGGAACTCGGAGAAAAGTATTTTTGTGTCTTCTTTCGCTTTTATCGTACCGTCGAACTGAGGTCCGAGTACAGATGAAGCGGAGAATGCGTAAGGAAGGGCTTTGTATACTTGACTAAAGGATCTGTTTCATTACTTGGATTATTCGTGATTATAAGCCACTTCTAGGAAGGTTTTCTTCGTTTTGTAGCACATGCATGCAGGGAGTATTGTGAGTTTGCACTTATTTGCAGCACGCTATACAGGTCAGTTGGTTCGTAGCGGCTCCGCAGAACACAGTCAGGATTCTGCTGCAGTGTTGCCTTTCCGACTTCGTTTCCGGTTGTCTTTCTTTAAGCTGCAAGCATGCAGAACCCGGAGATGTGTAGCAAAATAATATCGTATAGTAGCAACGCTGCCCTGTTTGGGGTTTACTTTTCAAGACGCATCACAAGGTATATGAAGGTTCCTCACCTGCCTGAGTGAGATTTAAGATCAAAAGATAGTGCCACTAGTCACTTTTTGAAAATTTGATTTTGAAGGCTTATCATTTTTTTCTGAAAGCATTGATCGAAAGAGGTGTCCGCACAGGAACTGCGTAGGTTTTTCCTCAATTTTTTGAGACCGGTGTCAATAACTTTGGTACTATAGTGACGGAGAAATCACGATCCGAAATGTTGGCAAAATATTAGGCTATGGAGGGACGTTTCATCGCAAGAAAAAATGCACCTATACATAGTCCGGTGCTTGATTTTTCCGTCAGTCTAGGATCAGAATTATTAAAATTTGACTCAAAAAATGAGGGAAAAAATTACGTCGTTCCTGTGGGGATTCCCATTTCGATTAATGCTTTCAGAACAAATTCTAAGCCTTCAAAGACGAATTCTCAAAAAGTGATTAGTGGCGCTATCTATTGATCCATATTCACACTTCTGACAGGTGAGGAATCACCCTAATACAGGAGATGCAAAAAAATATGATGGGTAGATACACGGGATTATTGTGGATCGACTTGCGCCCCTGTCAGTTGCGTCGCATTCAATCTGGCAACGTTGCCTCTCGTCCATTGAAACCCGTGTAAACCATCGATCAGTCGGAGTTCACTTTGAACCTGCAGTAGATCGATCTTTTTGATGCGTTTAAATGGACAATATGCAGCATTGCCAGATTGCAAGCGACGTCAATGGTCCCTGTTGTTAATTTACGAGGTCGCACAGTGTACGATTCGACCAATCTAGCCCGACAAAATTATTTTTCGAGCTTTGAAGGTCAAATTTGTTAGGAAACGTCAATTTCTGTTTGAATTCGTCATCAGAAAAGTATAGTTTGACATATCTGTACCTGCGAGGGGTGGGAGGGGGTCCATGTATATTTTATTGTTTTCGAGAAGTATTCCTCCCCCCTCTTAGTTGATAGCTCTCATTCCTCATTGTAACGACTTTGTAGAATGTGCTAAAAAAGACTTCTGACCTCCCCCCACCATTCCATCAGTTCAACCTCTTCAAATAGTCAGTTTCATTCACATAATCATTTAAAAAAAAGTTAAAGGCAATTTTAGGATAAGTAAGAAGAGAGTGTGGAAGAAAAAAGTTGGATTGGATGCATAGATCCCGTCCAAAAGTAAATGTGGTGGATTCTGTAATTTTTTCCCTACTTTTGAAATTTAAAGTGCACAGACACTATAAGTCGAACTAAAAAATCAGCAGAGTCATAGTAAGTACAGGGTGTTTCACGTAACCTGCTCACTATGGTTTTCTTGAACGCGGGACGATAAAAAAATCGGGAAAAATCGGTTTTACGGTAACTCGGACCTGAAGTTTTATTTAAAAATACTGTCACAATCCAAAATTTAGGTTTTGGGGGGTTTCCAGGGGGAGCACCCCCTAATCTCAAAAATTTCAAATGGCAACCCCTATCTTGTGATACCTTATTTCAAAAGGGCGTAAAACTCTAAGCATTTTGGCTTAAACCGGAAGTCAATATCTTTCTTCGTGTTCGAGATATCGTAGGTCGAAGTTCGATTTTGGACCAATTTTCGACAATTCGTAACTCCTACAAAAAGAGTCGTAAAACAAAAATCAGCTTGATTCTAAATTTGTATTTTTTTCTCGAAAGTACTCGTCAAGTTGAGTATTTTGCATGTGCTGATTTTCGTTTTACGACTCTTTTTGTAGGAGTTACGAATTTTCGAAAATTGGTCCAAAATCGAACTTCTACCTTTGATATCTCGCACACGAAAGAAGATATTGACTTCCGGTTTTTGCCCAAAAAGCTTAGAGTTTTACGCCCTTTCAAATGAGGTATCACAAGATAGGGGTTGCTATTTGAAATTTTCGAGATTAGGGGGATACCCCCCTGAAAGCCCCCCAAAAACTAAATTTTGGGTTGTGACAGTATTTTTAAATGAAACTTCCGGTCCGAGTTTCCGTAAAACCGATTTTTCCCGATTTTTTTATCGTCCCACGTTCCATAGTGAAAACCATAGTGAGCAGGTTACGTGAAACACCCTGTATACCATTTCAAACTAATTGAAACAGCAATTCTTGTAGGAGAAGTAATTTTTGAAAGCTATAGTTAAACATATTATGACGATATTCCAAAGAATACAGATCATTTCACAGCATCCACTCCAGACGGGAACTCACTGTTGTAGTGAAGGAAGAAAGAAAAAGGGTTTAAATTTTAGCATTTAATAAGAGTTAAAAAAGTTTCATCATAGGAATGTTTTTTTTTTGAGTGGACGTTTCCTGAGCAGTGAAAATGAGGATCCAAGGACACTAAAAGATATTTTATTAAATCATAATTTGCTTTGATGCAACTACATTATTTTGAAAGTGTGCTTATTTCTAATTCGCCTGATATCCCTTTTTTTTTTTGCCTCAAAGGCCTCCTCTCACATTTGCCCGATTGGTAACAGGCAATTGCGAATAATCTCTGCACCTTGTGTCAGTATTTTATGCAGGGTGCAGGGCATATAGTACCAGGAATAGTTTTTCTTCTTTAACTTTCAGCATTTATAACGCAACTTCACACATATCAATGTATGTCGTTTCATATTCATCACTCATTTTTTGATTTTGCGAAAGGTTGAATAGCTTAGTTTTGGTCAGCTACTCCGGTTAAATATTCCACAGTTCGTCGTATCCCACTCGGATTTTTTCTATATTTTTGTTATTCTTTTTCTTTTAGCGTATAGAATGCATTTTCACATCTATTAATGTACGGTAATCATGAATTAGTTTTTGATCTTGCGACAGTTTGACTATCTTAGTTACGGCTAGCTTGTCGGGTTAAAGATCCCACAGTGCGTCGTTATCCCACTCGAGTTTTGTTTACTGTTTATGAAAAGCCGTGGAACGGTGAGCCCCTCCGTTTAGTGTGTGTGTGGACTGCGGAGAGTTGAGTCGAACGTGGACATTGACAGTGCTCTCTACCCCCCCCCCCCCCCCCCCCCCCGAAACACCGCTCACTCCGCCTCCTTGACTCCTGCGTGCTCACCATTCTCCGTTCCTTCTCGAGTCCTCTTAATTTAGAAATAGCGCCAAATACCTTCTCATATACCTTCTTTCAAAGTTTCCTCTTTCTGTTTTTGCTTTGCACACGGGCGGAGAAGGTGGGAACTTTGATAAGGGGGGAATTAAGTTAAACTTTATTAAGCTCCATTTAATATTTAAAACTAGAAGCAATCGTGGCTCGGCACTAAGTTGTAAACACGTACTCCCACCTTTCCAGGAGGACGCTCGCACTTCGCGGACGTGCACCACCCTCCACCCTCCTCCCCCTCCCTTTCATCTTCCAGTCTCTGATTTTTCCCTTTCCCCCCCTCCCACCGACCAACACTCCCCCGAGGAGTCTTGGTGGATTTAAGCGCTGTATTTTTCAGCTCCCTCATCTTGATAATCTTTGTTGTTGCTTGTTGTTTCACAGCTACTGCCCCCTCTCTTTCGCTCAAGAACTTTGGCCCTGTTTTTGGTGCGTTGAAAAAACGTAATAAAAAACAAAATAAAGAATATCGACACGTTTGTTTTCTAAAAAGCACCAGATCCAGTGAAATTATCTATCCAAATGAAGTGTCTAGGAGCAAAAACGGTATGCATGTAATCAAAGGTAATTTCTTGGAGTTTAAGAGACCAAATACACTATGACTTGTGAGTAAGGAAGGACCGGTGACGAGGGCTTGAACCTCACTGTCACTGGACCCAATATGCCAAATGCGCCTGAAAAATTGCCTTTGGTGCCAAATAAAGTAATGCCTCGGTGAAAGTTGAAGAAATAAAAAAAAAGATCGTTGTTTCTTCTTTTTCACCACCGAGGCAGTCATGATCAAAATCTCTTATGGAAATTTTACACGGTCTCGTGTTTGAATAATTTTTATTAGCCTTGAAAAGAAAGTTGTGACAAATTCACTTGAAATTGGTTTTAAACGAATGTGCAAGTGTTTTGAGGTGGCTCCTCTGGACCCTGAAATTAATTTATTTAACTGTTTCTTCTGGAAGGATTTGCATGATAACGAAACTGACACATGACGCTGAGAAATTCTGCGGACAACTTATGCACTATACCTGAAACACAGATCGACTTGTAATTCGCCGCCATTATAAAAAAAAAAAATTCTGATACAAACTTCACACCATCCACACTTGTTAAAGGTTGGATGGACATATTTGCCAAATTTCCTTTCAATTCGAGCTCATTTTCTACCCTCGCTTGGATTTTAGTCGAAAAATGGGAAAAATCAATAAATCGATAAAGATAAATAGATTCAAATCGATTTTGTTGATGTTTACTGATAACCTCAAATGAAAGCAAAGTACACAAACACGGATACCAATTGTCATGGTCGAAGATTACGGAAATGCCCACGAAAAAGATAGACGGATCTGAGAGACCCCGGGTTTGGGCGTTCTAGGGATAGAAAAAAAGATCACTGAACGCCCAAAAAATTTTTAAAAAAAAAAATGTTCTCGCCAGATTTACGTTTCTGAAAGTATTTGTGAAGCTGTTTAGGCCATGCAATTTTTTTAACCAATAATAGCGGAAATGGCAAAACTAAACAACAATCGGGGCTCCTAGACCCACGTTAGTAATCTAAAGATAAACGAGTTGACTGTTAACGTTGTTTTTGTCACCATCGTTCTTTTCTCCACTGGTGTTTATGCATAAATTCCGACACTCCACCCATCCGTAGAAAGAAATTTGCGTCAGCTACATTGATGGTTAATCAATGGAATGCTTTTCACAAACCTAATTTGTGAGATCGGTAATAAGAACGGCGATGTTTACACAAATACCTGTTAATTGATCGATGCGATAATATTGAAGTGTGGGCGGTAAAGAATCCTGTGTTAAACACGAACTCCGCTCGCTCCAATAATACAATCCCACCTTCAGAGTATTGCGCGGTGCGCGCTCCTATCCAAACGGGAAACAATCGGTGACATAAACGAATGAGAAAATTTGCGTTATTAAATCTGCCAGTTCCAGTCTGAGTCCCAGTCCGTGCTTCAACAACCGGTAATTGTCATAACAATGTTTTAAAAAGCCGCCGACGTTAAAGAGCAACGGGGGTCGCTTTTGTGTCGGGAGTGAGTGAGTGAGTGTGTGTGTATGATGGGGGTGGGAGAGTGGGGGATAAAAGTTGAGCTTTCCAGCCGTGTGGCGTGGTAAGCTGGTGCGGAGTGGAGCGCGACACAAGAGCTGGATAGTGACTTAAAAACAAGCGCTGCAGCGTTGTCAAAATGCGAGTGCATGGTGAATGGTGATGGTTTGTAGAATATCGAAAAATCGTCTCGAATAACCTCCATGTGTACCCATCAACAAGATGTAGCAATAGAGAGGCTGATATGTGTTATAAGACCTATCTCAAAGTGTGACAGCAAATGGCCATCTGATTCTGACTTTTTTGCCTTATATTTTTAAACCTTAAATCAAAAACATTAATTGATTCAGAGGACATTGGTTTTAACGAAAAGCGCAAGTGTTTTAGAGTGGCTATCTGGCCATAGGATTCCAAAACAGCTATCCAGGTAAGAAAATTTGGCTTATTTTATCATACTTTTCAGTTTCTTTATCGTGCAAATCCTTCCAGAAAAAACAGTTTTGTCGATTTCTGTGGGCAGATAGTCACTTGTCACAACTTTCTATTTAAGGTTATAAAATGAGTGAAACAAACCGAATGCCCATAAGAGATCCCCGTACGGTGGCCTCCTTGAAGTTTCAAAATCACGTCCTGTAAATCCTATTTTTTGCCATAGCTCCTTGGAACCCATGGAAAAATCAGAGACAAATAGAGACCTTGCTCTTGCCATCTTACGCCTTCAATTCACGGTTATTTCTAAACCATGCCGTCGTGTAGGAATAGTTATCTCACAATAACTCCACATATTCCCGGGGCTTTTATAGGCTGGAGTTGACCATGCGCGGTTGATGCTACGCTTGCGCTTGTTCCTGTGACTGTGGCGAAAGAATAGACGTTCTCTAATTGTTAGCTTGAATCAAAGACTCAGTACATGCTAAGATTCCCGTGTTATGGAAGTGAAGCAAGTGAAATGGGTTCATTTTTCTCAGGGGGCTCAACGAAAACAACAGTCAAAGTCGCCTACTATTGAATGCTGAGCATTACTTCAATGAAATCTACTCGAAAAGTCGCTTTAAGTCTTGTGATTTTTTCGCGATTTTTCATGGGATTCAACCAACAAGGCATAGGAATACAGAGGCTGATACAGTTATAATTCCTATGTCATTAACGAAAAAGAGGCATCATGGGCGATCTGATTAGGGGGTTTTTTGCCTCATATTTGTTAACCAAATGAAAAAGTGTAACTGATGTAGTGGAAATTGGGGTTTTAAAAGAAAATTCAAGTGTTTTAGAGTGGCTATCTGGACACAGAATTCAAATACATTTATCTGGGGGGGGGGTTTTTTCTTTTTACTGTCATGTGTCCGTTTCTTTATCTTGTAAATCCTACCAAAAGAAACGGGCATATTGATTTTTCTATTCAGATAGCCGCTCTAAAACTTTTGCTCTTTAGTCTAAAACCAATCTAAAATGAATTTGTCACGACTTTTTTTTTTTTTTTTTTTTTTTTTTTTTTAAAATTTAAAAGGGTTTAAAAAATATGGGGCAAATAAACCGAGCCTGCGGGAAAATTTCCATCAGAGATTTCCATCATGGCTGCCTCAAGCACGTCCCACAAATCCTCTTAATTGGTATAGCTAGTTGCAGTGGCGAATCCAGAGATTTTTTCTGGGGGGGGAGTGGGGGACGCCTGTGAAATTTTGAAATTTTAAGCGTCGGGGGAAGCGATTTTGGGCTCTTTTCTATTGAAAAAAAGACACAATTTCAGGCTTCTGGGAGGGGCACGTGCCCCCCTCCCCCCCTTTTGGGTCTGCCACTGGCTCGTTGGATTCAACCCTTCAAACCGCTGTACCGGAAATTTGCAACGAATCTATTAGTGACAGCTTCATTGCGTGAACCGACCCCTCTTCTATGTAAAGTTTTGAAAAAAATCGATTTTAAGGAGGTTAAATGTTAAGGCTCCTTGCAAATGCTCGGGAGTTTTGTATCGGTTCTTGGAAGAAAAAAGAAAGTTAATTTCTCAAGAGCCGCCATTGACGCTCGGGCGATAATTTTTCTTCAGGTCTGGCAACGTTGTAGTGGTGCGCCGTGGCTTCGGTCGCGTCGCGTCGGGTCGGGAACAATGGCACAACGTGTTAAAAGTTTGTTTTTAGTTCTTTAATTTGCCGAACGTTACACGGGAAAGCACTTAATCGAGCCCATACGTACATAGTTTTGCCTCGCGACCAGACCATGCCGCTCTATGAATCGTATATCCCGCATCTGCTCTACAGCGTTGTCAAAAGGTCACAAAAAAAAACAAGCTATAAAGTTCGTTTAGACGTGGAGTCTGGATCGACGTCAACCTGTAACATAAAGGAGAAGCTCTTATTAAGCAATGGATTTTTCCATTCGAAGATTAGCTAACTCTATTTCCTCCGGCAGCTGCGCACAGAATTCAATTTAAATCAACGAAGCTTGCCATCGTTTTAATCGAAATTATGCATACATTTCTTTTCGAATGTAGAAAGTAAAAACCTAATCCAAATGAAAAAATCTATTAATTAATTATCGCGGACTGAAACCCTATTTACCTCACAACAAATGTCCAAATTGTCTCCCATTTTGCTCTTAACATAAATAAATACAGCCAATTTTCAAATTCTTGCCGTGTATTTGAAAACATCTCTGGTGTGATTTTGGAGCATTTTTTCTTGATAAAGTTTCGAAGCTCCTCTAAATTTTCCGGATGAGTGTCAACAATTTACTTTTCAAATGGCTCTACAAACAGAAATCAAAGGGGTGAGTTTGGAGGAGCTCGCTGGCCATCTTATGGGGCCTCGGCGACCAATCCAACGACCCGAAAATTCACCATCTAAATATTCGCGGACCGGCCGAGCATAATGGGGTGCTGAGGTGGCGCTCCATTTTGCTTGATGAAGGGATCGAAATATGTGCCACTTCCTTCAATTAGCTGAATGATTCGGGAAACTACAGTATCTTGTAAAAGTTGAAGATACATATGCTCATCTGTCAAATTACCATCAATGAAAATGGGCCTACGCTATTGTTACAAAAAATGTCTGCCCATACAATGATTTTTTGAGGATATTGGACGTGTGCTTCTCTTAAATTTAAACGTGTTTTCATCAGACCATTAACGGCAACTGTCAGTTCACAAAACCATTTAAAAATAATATATATTTGTCACTAAAAAAAACTTTCAATACACATTCTGGATCGATTTCAATGAGCTCAGTGATTCGCTCGCAAAAATCCTGTCAATGATCCGGATTCTCTTTGAACAAAACTGTAGATTTAATCCGCTACGAGAAATTACCTGGAGGACCGTTTGGTGTATAAAGCTCTCTCTGCGGTCCCCCACCGCCTCCCGAGAATTTCATCATAGAGAGCTTCAGTAAATGTAGTGATGAAATGGTGGTAGCGCGACGGATACTAAATTTCAACTCGGTTTAAAATATGAAAAGAAACCAGTTTAAATTAAAAGCCAGCGGTAGGAACACTATTTTTAAAAGTTAAATGAGCAGAAAAAGGAACTTACCATTTTGTGCCAGTGGCAAAAAATGACTAGGCATGAGCCAATAGCAAAATATTACGAGGAATACCAGTGGCAAATATAGCTCCGGTGTCCGTGGCAAAAAACTCGGAAAATACAGAAGCTAAATTTTAAAAAAACATCACGAGAGTGGCACTCTGGGCAGCCTTACACGGCGCGCGGCCTAGGTGTGGTAGCTTTAAACAGCGTTTCACAGGAATTTAACGGTTGAGAAAGAGAAAGAGATTGACACTGTGCATTGGTTGAAAAAAAAATTCTAGCCGCAGTGGGGTTTAGAAACATAATGGTCGATAAAAATCGGGCTGGGCACGTGGGTGTAGTTGAACACGATTCGAGAACATATGCTCGCTTACACATTGACGTATATTGAAATGTTTTTCTAGTTTTACTTCCTCGCGTTTTGATACAGCCTCGGCGAAAAACAAAGTGAACGCGTCACAATCAGTGCCATTAGAGTTCTGTGGCACATTTGCACTGTAACAGGACGAGATACCACTCACGTGATGGTAAACAATTTGTATTTTAAAAATCCTTCAATCCAAAGAGTGCTCCTTTATTCTTCATTAATTTCGTGAATGAGTTTCGTTTTACACGGATGGTATTTATTTATCTTTCAAATCCGATGGACAGTCATGCATAAAATACCGTGCTTCTGAGCTCTAATTCGAACAGACTCACGAGTGTTTTCTCTGCAGTCGAACAAAACATCGATTTGCATTTCCTCATCTTTCAATAGAATTCGACCACTCTTCGATGCATCTTGCACGGAACCTCGTTGTAAAAACTTGTTAACTAATTCATGACAGTACAAGTCTATCGGGATGAGCGGCATTAAAAGGTCAAACCGTTCCATGAAAATTCCGACACGATTCTCCGTAAAATAAAACGTGATCAATTTTTCTTGGTCGGTATGTTCACAATTCAGACGCAGAAACAACGGAGGGAAATTACCAGTTATTTCACTGATCAGAGGAAATTCTAAACCACCACGAATTGAATTGATTTTAAACTGAAGCAAACTTCTTGCTTTAGAAAACAATCCAAGACTTAACTTAAAAATTCTAGAGAACCCTTCCAAAACTGTCGAAATTAATTCCGGAAAATACTTAAGACTGACCATCCGTTGGTAGCAGACGGTTACTACTAATTATCTCTGATTAAATGCATGTCAACCAAGCAGCTCGAGATCATCGGCATTATTGCCTAGTTATAAGGTAATTATGAGGCAGAAAATTACCTTTTATATTCAAAATCATAGACACAAATCAGTTACAGAGCGTGTCCAACCCACTTTTGCCACAGTAGTTGAAGTGTCGTCCAAGTTTCCATTGAGTTACTTGAGAAACATAAGATCAATCCTCCACAATTTGTTAACAGATTACGCTGATTCTAGACGACGACAAGGAGAATCTATTCGTAAGGAGAGTATGTTTCTTTTGCACCCCATGTCCCGGGTGCAAAACGTACATATTGTACAGCATGCATGTACGATTTATCCATCTGAACTTTGAGCTAAGTTTAAAAATGTTGACGTTTTATCGATTCTTGGTTGTTTTTGCAGCATTTTACATTAAAATTGATAGTCCTTTCTCCTACTTATGATATATGTATGCTTATTACAAAAGTTCCATTAAAGATGAGCGTCGATTAAGAGCGGGTAGATGTAAAGAGATTCTATAAAAAAAAATATCCGAGTTTTGTGGCATTCAACCTGCAGAGGAGCCTACCCTCTGTAGGCTTTGAGTCTAAGACCGTACAATAACTACTGGCTGTTCTTACATCAACTTTAACAGGTCTTTATGACTTTCTTTTAGAGCAAGTTAGTCAGGCAAGAAACATTGAACAATGGACGCGCTCGTAATTCCCAGGAGCGGGTAAATTCATGCTCCCTGCCGCCTCTCGTGCATTTTTAATTTCCGATTTCCATGACGAGATACGGACCGCAATCATAATCACGCAATCTTCTCACCAAAGTCGTGAAAATGAAAGGGAAAGCTTGATTAAAAATTCACGCTCATCCGCATAGCAACAATAGCAAACGACTGTTGCGCAATTTTTTGCTACGAGACGCCATTCCACTGGGGGAAGAAATGTTGAAGTTTCTACGAACTCGCGAATGATACCTGTATCCTTACTTATATTTATTCATCTGATCCATGTTTTTACGCACTCCGAAAGGCGGGGTGCCCATAAAGCCCATTCCATGCCTACATGAGGTTTAAATAAAAAGTTTGAAAACCATTTGGAAGTATGCGTTTTTATTTCTGAGGATACGTTCTGTAAGGATTTTTCCGCTTTCGCGATGGTATGTCGACGGTTTTCTACAAAAAACTGAGCTGTGAAAATAGCCTTTTTGAGCATTGTTGCCGATAATTACTCATTTTTATTGCATTAAAGCCAATTTGATGTATGGGCAGTAGGGATTTCAAATTTTTGATGAAACTATGCTGGAAAGCATCGTTAGGGAAGCATTTTATACTCCAACAATAAAGCTTGATTCCCTTGCGCTGATACACTCAGTTGGTTGTAAACCACGTTGAATGAACTTTTCCCCCGAGAATGCTAAAAATAGGTCACTGTGAGCCCAATTTTCTCGCAGCAAACGTCTAAACGCATGGCTATTATAGGAAGATCCTTTCAGTACGTTTAAGATCCATAGGAATCGAAATAAGCATTCTCATTCGAAAGATTTTTAAATTTGCCTTTTGGTCCTCAATCAGGAACGGATTCGGATTGAATGTGGCGGTTCTTCAACAGTAACTGGTTTGGTCACTGACACCGTCAAAGCCCATACCAATGAAACTCGAGGTCATCCAATCGTGTAATGTAACCAACCAAATTAAGAGGTCGTTGGTTTCGGCTAATTTCAACAACAGTGGGGCTGTTGCACACTTTTGCTATAATAAACGATCTAAGGGTCGACTCAGGTGTAAAAACCACCTAATAATACTATAACTCCATTTAGAAGTCACCAATAAGAGATGACTCTCCTTTGACGCCGGTTTTACTAAGTGTCACGGCACCAAATTCCCCAAAGTAATCACTACTTTTTTTTTGGGCTAAAATTTCTCGGTGAATCATCCTCGTCAGCAAGAGGAAAGGGGTAAAATTAAACTAGGCCCCATCATTATGGCCCCGTGCCACGATTACACTCGCGCATTTAAAGACATGTTTGTGTTTTTGGAATAGATTTTTGTGCTTTTAGTGCTACCATTGATATCTCTGCGGGACGCGGTTTTAATCTGAGTCGACCTTTGACTCACTGAAAGCGAATGTGTGCTACAGCCCCATTCGCCGTAAATGTAACTATAATGGAAATTATTCAGCTACTAAACAGTTTGGTCAAATTTGCCGGATTCAAAGTATTTTAGTAAAAACCTATTTATTTGTTATGTGTCTCTAAACTTTCTATGCCCCTTTTTTTTCAAGCGTGCCATATGAAGTACCTATATGGCAAGCTTCTTACTCTCGTTTTGCTGTACAGGGTGTTGAAAAACTGTTCCCGAATATTTCAGGGGCGGATTTTACAGGTCAAAAAAAGACCCTTTTTTTCCTATAAAAATGTGTCCGAAAATGCCCCCCCTTTTTAGCTACAGCCCCCCAAAATTTTAAAAAAATTTACGGTTTTTTTGGGAAACGACCACATATGAACCAAATGTCTTAAAAATTGGGGTCCTAAAGTAATTTTTTCGTGCAAAATCCATTAATGACCTCGAAAAATTCAGAAATTGATTCTAATTGTACTTTTCACCAATATTGTACCTTTAAAAGGCACGAATTTTATGTTACGGATTAAATTTTGAAGAATAATTACCCAAATCAGATGCAAAAAACCCTTAGAAAGATTTTTTGGGACTCCTTTTTTTTCTTTCGATACGACGCATTTTTAAACGGGATAATCGCTGCACAGTGTGGAAAAGTCAGCGTTTTTACCATAGCGGCTGGCCCGTAGAAGCAGCGGAGAGGCGGTTGCATACTCACTGCCGTTTTTCAGGTAAAAACGCTGACTTTTCCACACTGGCAGCGATTATCTCGCTTAAAACGCGTCGTATCGAAAGAAACAAGGAGTACCAAAAATCTTTCTAAGGGGTTTTCGCATCTGATTTCGGTAATTATTCTTCAAAATTTTAATCCGTAACATAAATTTTGTGCCGTTAAAGGTACAAGATTGCGTGAAAAGTGCAGTCAGACTCAATTTCTGAATTTTTCGAGGTCATTAATGGATTTTACACGTGAAATTACCTTAGGACACCAAGTTTTAAGACATTTGGTTCATAATAGTGGTCGCTATTCCAAAAAAACCGTAAATTTTTTAAAACTTTGGGGGGGCTATAGCTCAAAAGGAGGGCATTTTCGGACACATGTTTATAGGAAAAAAAGGTCTTATTTTGATCTGTAGAATCCGCCCCTGAAATATTCGGGAACAGTTTTTCAACACCCTGTACAATGAATAATACAGGGTGTCCGAGAAATGAGTTCACACTTTTGCTGTGAGCGCCTGGTTGATTGTAAAAATCTGAAAAATTCAGGAACAATCTACAGGGTGTGGCAGACCACCCGTCCACTATCTTTATCTCAAAAACGGCCGAAAATTGAGCTTCGGGGGCAAAACTTTCATAGGGTATATCGACCCCAAGGAATCCAATGAAAATATTTTCAGCCCCCCAAAACCACCCCTTGGGGGTTATTTAGGGGGGTGGGTACCCGTATCTCGAAAAAATCAAATGGAAAGGGTATGTTTTGACATTGGAATCTGATACGGCATAAAAAAATAAAACTTTTTAATTCCCAAGTTTTTTTTCTAAAAACCACCCTTTTTTGAGTTAGGGGTGGTCTTCCATAAATTTAGGGGTAATCTTTGATTGACCGCTGTGACCCTCCAAATCATTGGATTTCAAAAAACTAAGAAGTTTCTGAAAAGGCAGACCAAGGGCTTTCTTTTGATGTATCACATGCCTATTTTTTGTGAAAAAGGGTACAAGGCCCCCTCACCCCAAAATTTTGGGGCTTCGGGGGGCCCTACGTAAAAATTGTCAAATGTAAAGGTATGGCTTGTGATACATCATTTGAAAGGTCTTTCAGAGACGAAAAAAGTGATACCCCCAAAAGTCGTAAAACTACCCCTTCCAAAATGGCGGCCGTTTTAAGGTTAGGGGGCTCAAGGGGGGACCTTCAGAAAAATGATCCAAAATTGAACGATACATGGCTAAGAGGGTCTTAAAAAGAGGAAAATAATGGTTCAAACCGCGAGTCAAACCGACTTTTCAATCCAAAGTTACGGCCGATTGAAATTTAGGGGTGCCTTTTGGGAAACCCAACTACCCCTAAATTTCAATCGGCCGTAACTTTGGATTGAAAAGTCGGTTTGACTCGCGGTTTGAAACATTATTTTTCTCTTTTTAAGACTCTTTTAGCCATGTATCGTTCAATTTTGGATCATTTTTCTGAAGGTCCCCCCTTGAGCCCCGTAACCTTAAAACGGCCGCCATTTTGGAAGGGGGTAGTTTTTACGACTTTTGGGGGGTATCACTTTTTTCGTCTCTGAAAGACCTTTCAAATGATGTATCACAAGCCATACCTTTACATTTGACAATTTTTACGTAGGGCCCCCGAAGCCCCAAAATTTTGGGGTGAGGGGGCCTTGTACCCTTTTTCACAAAAAATAGGCATGTGATACATCAAAAGAAAGCCCTTGGTCTGCCCTTTCAGAAACTTCTTAGTTTTTTGAAATCCAATGATTTGGAGGGTCACAGCGGTCAATCAAAGATTACCCCTAAATTTTTGGAAAACCACCCCTAACTCAAAAAAGGGTGGTTTTTAGAAAAAAAAACTTGGGAATAAAAAAGTTTTATTTTTTTATGCCGTATCAGATTCCAATGTCAAAACATACCCTTTCCATTTGATTTTTTCGAAATACGGGTACTCACCCCCCTAAATAACCCCCAAGGGGTGGTTTTGGGGGGCTGAAAATATTTTCATTGGATTGCTTGGGGTCGATATACCCTATGAAAGTTTTGCCCCCGAAGCTCAATTTTCGGCCGTTTTTGAGATAAAGATAGTGGACGGGTGGTCTGCCACACCCTGTATTATCCCTAAGCGACTTCAGAGAAAATATCGGGGGGCTCCCACCCCCCTTGAAGGGGGGCGTAGGCCCCAAAATGTACCCCGTGTTGCCAATATCTCGCATATTTCAAATGGCAGGGGGTATTTTTTATTTCATTATTCAAAGGAGCTCAAAAAACTGAGTAATTTCGTTTTTTCAGATTTTCGGTAGCCCCTCTCAAAACAAAATGGCGGCCAAATAGCTACCCCATACTTTAGAGGCCCATAACTTCGGTTTGAATCAATATTTTTTCAAAAACTAAAAACTTTCTGACTCCTCAGAACGTCTACTTTCCAATCATATGCCACACTTTATCATTTGGTGGGGAAAAAATGGGGCGCGGAGCCCCCCCAAAAATTTTTGAGTTTGGGGGGCTGTAGCTCAAAAAAGTCAAATGTAAAGGGGGGTCGTGTTGTACATCAATCGAAAGGTCTTAAAAAAAGGAAGAATTTGGCGCAAACCCGAAGTCGCTACGATGCGTCTATTCAAAATGGCGGCCATTTAACCATTTGGGGGTGGGGGACCGTCCCCTCCCCCAAATAAAATCCCTCCATCGAGTGATACACCAATCGAAAGGTCTTGGGAAGAGAAAGAGAATGGCGCAAACCGGACGTCAATACGATGCTTGTATCCAAAATGGCAGCCGGTTAAAAATTTTTGGCTATAGGCCTGCAGGGTCATAAGCCAAAAAACTTTGACCGGCTGCCATTTTGGATACAAGCATCGTATTGACGCACAGTGTTCGGAGCGACCCGGATCTTTGGCGGAAACCTCTAGCATGCTCGCATTTCATTGAAACTTGGTACTAAGAGGTTTTTTAGGTCGTAGATTTCATTTTTTATATCAGATTTAACTTTAGATGTCATTTATTATTTTTAGAGCATGAGTGTCATGCTCTATTGAAATCGTTTCTACAAGGTCAATAATGCTTTTCTTATAGGAACGGCATGGTTCGGGGGTCCGCTCGGGGGATCGCTTGGTTTCAGTATCGAGAACGGGTCCTCGAGGACCGATTGACCCATGTGATTCCGCCAATCCGGTGTCCTCCCAATTTGTCGCTTTTTCTTTGTGGCGGGAGTTTTTGGCCAAGATTGAGGTTAAGCATTTTTGGGAATGTAATTACGTTACAAATTTGGATCAGACTTCAACGAAATTTTCTGTATGAGATTTTGGGGGTTTTTATATCAGGGGATTGTGTCCATGTTTCGTGTAATCTGCGATTTAAAATGCATTTAGATGATTTCAAATTTCCAATCGTTATTGTTGATGTTTCGGTCCGCAAAAAGAGTTCGTTTGGGGAACGCGATCGGCGTTGCGTTTTAAGGTGAATCCTCAGCGACCTGTAGTAAGATTCTCACCCGCTAGATAACGCCACTTTTCCGCGGTCCAGAAACCATGCTTTTTCCGCCTTTAATCGTTAATTGCGAGAGCTAGAGTTAACTTTTCAAAAATGTAAGAACGTTGCGTTCTAGATCAAATCCAAAGGGAAAAATTTTTAAGACCTTTCCCGAGCCATGGACGAAGATATAACTAAGGACTGCCGATTCCTATCTCCGCCGTGTTAAAACCTGTTAGCGGGTTTTCGAGCGCGACCGCAGCGCTCCAAGCAGCAGTAAGGGTCAACTAAAAGCGAACCGCTGCAGCGGTGGCCGCTCCGGCTCCCTTTTTCCCATGCCTTCCCGCAAATTATACCGGTAGGTAATTTGAATCACGATTGAACGAAGGAACAAATGATCAGCGAATTAAAAGGAAGCAAAATCCGCTAAAAAGCAAACGTCTGGAGTATTTCTTGAAAGATTCCTGAATTGTCGAAAATGATTAATCAAAGGGCTGAAATACTATACATCACAGTTAACCTCAAAACGGAATCAAACAAGAAAGAGTACATAGACATTTGTTTTATTAGTAGAGATCAGGCGACTCTTTTATTTGCTGATGATTTCTGTTACTTGTCCAAAATTGATTTGGATTTCCTTGCTTTCGATCTTCCATTGAGATACTGAGTTATCTGATCCCCTTGGGTCGCCGACAACAGTTGACAGCCATGCCATAACAGACCAACTCCAACAACGGTTTTAGCAGTAGACAGCATGTGAGCATGGACACATCGCCAGGATCGCTCACTTGAAAGAGTAGTTCAGCTGACCGCTGCTTGGAGCGCTGGGGTCGAGAGCAAAACAGGACTAACAACAGTCGGCAGTCCTTTGTTATATCTTCGTCCCTGGTTTTGCGACGACCTCCCCTCCCTTTGCCCTCCCACGAACTACTGCACCTACGCCTACAACAGTTGCTTGCCGCGTTGTGCAGATTGCATGAATGATGTGTGTCCATCAACTTCATCCCAATTCACAGCCATCACGGATGCCACGCCCGCCCGGGTCTTCTACCTGGTTTTATGCGACATCGGTCATCGTGGCCCAGTGTTACATGGTAATCAGCGGCGGATTCGGGAAAGGCACGCCCCCCCCAACTCACGGTAGCCTTTCCCTTTTTTTCAACAGAAAAAATCCCATAAATTCCTCCCGAAAATTTGAAAATTCATAGGCGTGAAGCCCCCCCCCCCCTAAAAAAATTTTCTGGATCCGCCATTGGTAGTAATTTTTGCGGCACACACGCCGGATTCCCGTGCAAATTCCTACATTACCTTTCCCCTTACTGTCAATGGGCGCTCCCCGAGGGGCGGCGCGGCGCCCCCCCCTAATTCAGAAAAAAAAAACTTTACAATAAAAAAGAATCGGAACATTCGAAGATAAATAATAACGAAAGGAGTAAGAGTTAACAAACTTTTTTCTTAGTTTACTTTAAAATTTTTAATTTAGGGGCGAAATTTTGGGGGGGGCAGGGCGGGAAGTAGCCCCCCCCCCTAAGCAGTGGTGCCCAACCGCCCCTTGCCCTATACAGCTCGCCCCCAGTTTCAGGATTCCTCTCCCCCCAGATCTAGACCTCCCCTGATTTTTACCCCCCCCCCTCCTGATTCAGACGACATCATACTTCCCCCCCGTCATCTCCCTCGCCGAAAGAAGTTTTAAAATCTACTAGTATGAACGTGTCTACTTGGCAACTACCGTTGGCAACGAGAAATTTTTCGAATTCCTTGAAAATTCAGAATCCTTGGTCGATAATTACATGATTAGAAATGTATAGGCAAGAGTTTTGGTTTTGTTAATTTAAATAGGTTAAATCTTAGAATTTATCAGGACAATGAAAATAAAGAAGGAATAGTTGTACTTTGCTTTTACTATTTATCATCTGATGCTGTCACTTTATTCAAAATATCAAACACGTCAAAAATAGAATTACTTTTGATACAACTACATGCTACAATCACTTACAATTTTACCATTTGGAAGGATAATTGATTTATTTTTTATTTGGGCGGAAATGGGGGGGGGGGGGGGGTTTTCTAGACTTGCCGTCTCTAGGTGGTGTCCCCCAGACCTTCCATTGACATTCAAAAAGTTGCCCCTCCGGGCAATTGTTTTGCGGGTGCCCATGTCTTTGTCCATGGTCTCTGAACCGAAATTTAACGTTTTCCGGTCTGTGGTTTCCTTCTTTTCTCATAAGTTTAGACACGGCCACCCTGTAAAAACCCCCAACAAGTTAAAAGTCCGCAATCCGCACCCTCGACCCGCAGCCACTATCAAAAGTAAATTGCCGGTTGACTTGCAGGTACTTCTCCTCCTCCCCCAACTTAGATTAGACACAAATAAAAAATTTTAAAAAAAAAAAAAAAAAAAAAAAAAAAAAAAAAAAAAAAAAAAAAAAAAAAAAAAAAAAGTGAAAAATAGAATGTATGCCCCAGCAAAGGGCCCCTCCACAGTTTTTCAAGAGAGGGAGCGACCCCCTTGCCAGCGTAACTCCGAAAAAATAATTCCAACTGGGGCCCCAAGTAACTCAAGTAAGGTCTCAAAATGAAATCAGATGGATCCAAAATTTTAACGGCGAGTACCGGTAAGCTTACTCTTTTGGTCGGTCCAAACCGAATTGCGATACATCGATTTACTCTCGAGATATCGATTTTTCAAAGGCGCGCGGTATAGGGTCAGAAATCTAAGATTCTCTAAAATCCGCGAATTTCGACTCTCATGGACCTAGCATGCGCCGTGAGAAGTCATATGTGAGTTTTTTGAGTTCACATGAAGTTCTTTAAAGGGGCCCCTGACAAATGTCGGACCGATAAAGTCTATATCGGGGGGGGGGGGGGGGCGTGGCCCCAACTCCAGCGTAAGTCTCACGTACAATGTCTAACTGCGGCCGCGGGAGGTCCCATAAGATCCGTTTTAAAAAATTGGATGGATCTGAATTTTTTCAAGAATTTTCTAAAAGCTGAAGCTACCGCCCAATCCAAACCGCAGTGCGCAATCCATCGATTCGTTCTCGAGATATCGATTTTTCAAAGGCGCGCGGTCTTGTCAGATCGACCTTAGAGGGGCGCTGGAGGCTGGAAAAAGGCGAATTTCGTCTCTCACGAACCAGTCGTGTGCCGTATTATATGGGTTTCCGCTTTTTTTCGGGTCCCAATGATGTCCCGAGAGGGCCCAATGCAGTTTCGAGCCAAAAAATATCATCTTAGGGGGGGAACTACTCCCCGTTTCAGCGTAACTCTGACAAGAAATGTCTAACTGCGGCCGCGAGAGGTCCTGTAAGGTCATTAAATAAACTCGGATGGATCTGAAATTTTCGAGGTTGTCAGTCACAAGCAAGCGCTTTCGACCGGTGCAAACCGAATTGCAATACATCGATTCACTATCGAGATATCAATTTTTCAAAGGCGCACGGTCTTGTCAGATCGAACATTGAAATAAGCTGTGGATACTCTGTATCCGCGAATTTCGTCTCTCATGGACCGTTTAAGCTCCCTTAAAAATCGAATGAGCTTTTTTCAAGTTCATATTACTTTCCCTTAAGGGCCTTGATGAGTGTCGGATGACATTTGATCAATATTAACATTCATTTTTAATCTGAGACAAAAAGAGCTGAAACCATAAAGACGAAGAATTTCCATCGTGATGACTTTGGTTCAAGCGAGGAAAATTCTATAGAAGTCCCAAATAACTAGACTAGATTTTCCTGCTTGCTAGGTTTGGTATTAAAAATTTTCTTCCTGATGACTTTGGTTCAGGCGAGAGAAATCTAAAAAAGTCCCAAATAACTAAACTAGACTTTACGGCTTGCTAGGATTGGTATTGCGTCATCCGATTTTAAAGGAACTATCACTATCGAAATCGATTTTCAAAACCACAGTATTCACCTCGCCTCGTGAACAACTGTTTCAACACGCTATAAGTAAATTTTCATTCCCACTTTGACCTATCAAGTTATTTTTACAGCGATCACTGTTATACAAACACAAATGCAGCGTTGCGATTGACTTTGTCGCAGTTTTGTACTATCAATATGGAACTCCACACTTACAATGATTTACGGCCGACACTCATGCTCTCTTTGCTAACACTGTTCCAGTGTTGCAAGTTCCAACTTGTTTTATTTTTATTTTCGAGAAAATGACTAAGTCCCACACAAGCCACAGAGGCACTTTTAAACACAAATATAAGAAAGGGGGGCAAGTTGGGGCAGGATATTATTGTTGAATCGTTCAGAAAAATGTTTTTTTGAACTTCCCTTACCATATTTTCCCGGGGCAATGCTGGGAAAAAAAGATATTGACACGCGAACATGGCTCATCTCACGATCGTGAAAATGACTAAGTCCCACACAAGCCACAGAGGCACTTTTAAACACAAAAATACGAAAGGGGGGCAAGTTGGGGCAGGATATTATTGTTGGATCGTTCAGAAAAAAATGTTTTTTTGAACTTCATGACTATATTTCCCCGGGGGCAATGCTGGGAAAAAAAGATATTGACACGCAAACATGGCTCATCTTACGATCGTGAAAAGGACTAGTCCCACACAAGCCACAGAGGCACTTTTAAACACAAAAATACGAAAGGGGGGCAAGTTGGGCAGGATATTATTGCTGGATCGTTCAGAAAAAATGTTTTTTTGAACTTTCTGACCATATTTTCCCGGGGCAATGCTGGGAAAAAAAGATATTGACACGCAAACATGGCTCATCTTACGATCGTGAAAATGACTAAGTCCCACACAAGCCACAGAGGCACTTTTAAACACAAAATACGAAAGGGGGGCAAGTTGGGGCAGGATATTATTGCTGGATCGTTCAGAAAAAATGTTTTTTTGAACTTTCCTGACCATATTTTCCCGGGCAATGCTGGGAAAAAAAGATATTGACACGCAAAATGGCTCATCTTACGATCGTGAAAATGACTAAGTCCCACACAAGCCACAGAGGCACTTTTAAACACAAAAATACGAAAGGGGGGCAAGTTGGGGCAGAATATTATTGCTGGATCGTTCAGAAAAAATGTTTTTTGAACTTTCCTGACCATATTTTCCCGGGGCAATGCTGGGAAGAAAAGATATTGACACGCAAACATGGCTCATCTGACGCTCGTGAAAATGACTAAGTCCCACACAAGCCACAGAGGCACTTTTAAAACACAAAAATACGAAAGGGGGGCAAGTTCGGGCAGGATATTATTGCTGGATCGTTCAGGAAAAATGTTTTCTGAATGATCTTTGCCTTAGATTTGCCGGGCAATCCGGGCATTTTTTAACGTCCTCGAAAAAGGGCACAAAATGCAGATGGAAAGTCGATTTTGAGGGGTGCAGCCCCCCCTCATATAAACATGAAATAAATGTTTAAACGGCTTAAAAGTAAGTTCATATGTCTAATTGAAGTACAGAGGTCTAAATTGGAATGTGAGTAAAGAGTATTGTTTTTTTACAATTATGTGTAAACCCACGAAGTTGACTCAAAATTCGCGTCAAAACCGGTACTTTCACATGTCTGTGGGGGCAAGTATGGGGCTTCCAAATTCATCAAATATGGCTAACATGCATGTTCTATACCCTTTAGAAGGTAGATAAGGCCTTTAAACCAACTTCAGAGCCGATTTCAAATTTGAGGTTTCTGCCAGAGATCCGGGTCGCTCCGAACACTGTGTGACGTCCGGTTTGCGCCATTCTCTTTCTCTTCCCAAGACCTTTCGATTGGTGTATCACTCGATGGAGGGATTTTATTTGGGGAGGGGACGGTCCCCCACCCCAAATGGTTAAATGGCCGCCATTTTGAATAGACGCATCGTAGCGACTTCGGGTTTGCGCCAAATTCTTCCTTTTTTAAGACCTTTCGATTGATGTACAACACGACCCCCCTTACATTGACTTTTTTGAGCTACAGCCCCCAAACTCAAAAATTTTGGGGGGGCTCCGCGCCCCATTTTTCCCACAAATGATAAAGTGTGGCATATGATTGGAAAGTAGACGTTCTGAGGAGTCAGAAAGTTTTAGTTTTTGAAAAAAATATTGATTCAAACCGAAGTTATGGGCCTCTAAAGTATGGGGTAGCTATTTGGCCGCCATTTTGTTTGAGAGGGGCTACCGAAAAATCTGAAAAAACGAAATTACTCAGTTTTTGAGCTCTTTTGAATGATGAAATAAAAAATACCCCCTGCCATTTGAAATATGCGAGATATTGGCAACACGGGGTACATTTTGGGGCTTACGCCCCCCTTCAAGGGGGGTGGGAGCCCCCCGATATTTTCTCTGAAGTCGCTTAGGGGTAATAGATTGTTCCTGAATTTTTCAGATTTTTACAATCAACCAGGCGCTCACAGCAAAAGTGTGAACTCATTTCTTGGACACCCTGTATAATACAGTGTTAGAGGCATCCTCTAGTGGCCGTGTGTATTTTGGAGAAATTTTTGAGCACGCACGTCGCACAATGGCACACTCAGACACGTTTACATTTTTTATTTGGAGTCATTTGATGACTTCCCCGGTTTTTTTTTTTTTTTTTTTTTTTATTGCTTTCCCGTTGAGATATCAGCGCTGACTTTATTAGTTGTCTTTGATTTTTTAATCTGAGTAGAGTAGATTATGTAAGTGTGTTGGTGGCTTCGTCGTACACGCACAGAAAATGTACTGAGTTTACTCATAAACGTAGATAGTTAGTCTCACCCTTTTCAAAGATTATGACACGTTTATGACTCTCCCACACATCATCGACAAATTTACATCGAAAAATTACAACGCACTAGTACAAAATAGTAAACAAAAGTCACTTGATCGGAAACTGTACATGTGTACATAGTATAAAAAAAAACACAGCCAACACAGCAAAACTCACATAGTTTTGTTTGTTGTTGTTAAAAATCAAACAAGAGAACACAGCCGAGAGATAATTACAAAAACACTTTTTTTTTTTTTTTTTTTTTTATTTTTTTTTAACTGACAATACGAAAATAACTTCGAAGGTTACAAATTCACCTGAAATATGATTACAGAAAGTAACACACAGAGAACAGGAGATACCTGAGGAAATAAACGGAAAGAAATCACAGTATTCTTTTTTTTTGAAAGAGATATACACTTCTTACAGGTGCAACTGAAATGACCCACCGTGGGGTTTAAAACTCAAATAAGATGAAACAAAACATTCGACAATACTTTCGATAAAAAACAAAAAGGCAAAGAAATATTAAAGGGAAATTTAACTACACAATTTGTGGTTTGGCCGCCTGGGCAAACTTAACTTTAGTTTTCATTTATTCCTACTTGCGTCTCTTTACAAACTCAGCTAGAGTCCTTAGCAAGTATTCATAAAATTAGGCAACAAAGGACGTTGCAGATATTTGGTCGGACCTCTTCCGCGGCTCCGATTTTTTCGTATCTACCTCCTTGTTCCATTTTTTTCCTTTTTGGAATTTAACTGTCGGGTCGATTCCACTATAAGTAATGCATCCTCCATGCTGAACACGACCGCTACTTTTTCCCCGATTTTCAGGGAGAATTGGATGGGGCACCATTGAATCGACGAAAGTTGATCCAATAAAAACATAATGGAAGTGTGCAGAATGGAGGAAGCCTCACTCTCCAAATTTTTGAGATGTTTAACATCAACATACGAAAAATATAATGTAACAACGCAAATCATCGAGTAAAATAAATCAATAGTATATAAATTGTCATTTTGAATGAAATCAACTAATCGAAAAACATAAGACAAAGGTTATAAAAGAACGAGAACCAATGAAAAAATATAAAATTGGATATACCGATATAAAGTCATTCGTATATCAGCGCACATATTATATGTGGCTTTATACATATTTTTGGGTGATTGCTTTCCATCCGGTTTCACCACCCGGACGGATAGCATGCAATAGCGGGTGTGTATTGCTTTTTCTTAAAACTAAGTCACAGTCGGGAACCTAAACCTAAAGCATAATCCTAAAATATATATCCTAATTTCTTTTTTGGTTTAAATCCAAAAATAATTTCTAGAATTTTTCCTTAGAATTCTTTGAAAATTCTAATCATTTTTCCATAAAGAACTACCTTACATCTATTTAAATCTAAATTTGTCGCAGAAAGGGAA